>JANHAO010005309.1:0-22862 GCA_026873985.1 Saraca asoca | reverse complement strand
TTAATTGGATTAATTTCATATGCCTTCAAAGGGTTTGAAGGGCATTTTAGACTTTTGCCAATATTTCGGGGGCCTATTGGGTCACACGCATAACGGGGAACGATATGGCCAAAGTTTGGACATATTTAATGTCCAGGGATCAAACTGCAATTTGATAAAATTACTTGGGCTGAAAATGAAGTTTAATGGAACTTTAGGGGCTGATTTGCAAAAAGGAAAAATGTTTTCTCTATGCCCATTGAAACGACGCCATTTTGGCCTAAGTGGTGCTGGCCAAAACGACGTCGTTTGGCCTTACTCCTTCTCCTTTTGCTACTGCATTTTGGCGTGGCTGAATAAGGTAATTGTTGCTGGCTTCTTCTGTGTGAGGCCGAAAGAAGAAGGGAGAAGAGAGAGAGGCCGCGCGGTGGAGCTCTGTCTTCCACTCCTTGGGTTTGGCAGCGTCCAGACGGGAAGAGGAGGAAAAGGAGCTGTCAAATCCTTCCCTTGACTTGGCTAAGTGTTTCGGCAAGAGGAGAAAAACTTCTCCATTAGTTCGGTCATGTCCGAATGGTGAAAAAGGGAACGAAGCCGGAAAGGTTCCGGTGGTGTTTGGCCGTTCATCTTGGTCCATCCAGCTCCCAGAGCTTGCTAGCACAAGCTTGCTACCACAAAGAGAAGAGTTGTAGAAGCCATCTAAGATCTTCTCCGGCGTGGATTTTCAGTAGAGACAGGACATGTGAACTGCTTGGTGACTGGAGGATTCAACTCATTCCGCTGCGTTTGGAACTGGATTAAATGTTAGTCTTGCTTCCTTTTACTCTTTATTTAATGTATGTGATACATTGAAGCCTCAATCCAACGGGGATCTTAGGAGGTATGTTTCGGCCATGGCATTTTCTCCCCTGAATTTTTTTTTCAAATTTCGGCCCTTTTGATTGAAGCAAACCTTACACAATATACTCTTAATGATAGCCTTAGGATGGTTTAACCTCTAAATGTTTACTATCTAGATGAAAACAATTTTATTGACCCATTTTGAAAAACTTATAAATAAAAGGGCCACATGATTTAGTTAAGTTAACATGTGCTTTTGATGTTATGATTAAAACATAGGTTAACCTAATTTCTTTTAAATGCCCTATTTGAAAAGTATATAAGTTACTTTTGGAAGTGGTTCATAAGATTTAAAGGAAATAGAAGTTGTTGCATTAGCAATAGTTTGTAAGCTTTAGTATAATTTGACAATTCTAGCATTGGACTAGTGTAAATTATATAATATATGTATATATTTTCTATGAGCAAACTTGTCTTTCTTGAGTTCACTATATTCTAATTAATCAATGAGATTTCGATAATTATCATTATGAAAATGCTAAAATAACTGTAATATAAATAAATGATAAAGGTTGGTGAATATTCAAACAGAGAAAAATATTCACACCAATCATGATTAGGATTTTTTGGTCGTGATAAAGTGGTACTTTCTCCCTTTGCTAGTCCTTGGTGGAACATACATTTTTGTTATTATAAGCTAATGCATATATGATTGTGTTTGAATTACATAAAACATATATCTATGTCAAACTTAGACGTTGTTTGATAAATAGCCTTTTAATCAACTTTTAACTAATTTGAAAGGTTTTGGCTATTTAACTAAGTTAATTAACTATTTTGAGTATTTTTAAATGACTATTTGAATTAACATTTGTTCTAAATGATGGTATTAACATCTTTTATTTTAGGTGGAATTTGTTGTTAAAACTTTATTTACACTAATATTTTTAGTGTTTCAACATATTTTATGATAAATGAATTTTTAATTGATTTATATGCATAAAATATATTATTTTATCATTCCATATTTTTCTCCTACCATCAACTTTTAAGAAATAATAATATGAATAATGACAATAATAATAATTAATAATAATAATAATAATAAATCCATTTTTATCTAAAATTATCTATTTCTTAATAAAAAATGATAATAAATTATAACTATTTCTTTCTAAAAAATATAACAAATAATATATTATAATTATTTATTTTTTAAAAAAATTTAATAAATATAATATATAATTTAAAAAATACATAAATAAATAATAAAATATATTCATGCCTTTATATATTATTTTATATATAAATAATTAATAATAAATAATAAATTTTTATCAAATATTTTTATATAAATAATTAATATTATTAAATGATTCAATCAAATACGGTCCATTTTCAACTAATCCATAATATAATCAACTAATAGTCAAATATAATCAATTGATTTTAACTGTCCTCTCTAAATTCAATGGCATCGCACTAACTATTGCTTTCAAGTTTCAACCTAACCCCTTTGGGCCTTATCCATTTGGTCCGATTTGTCAACCCATCAAATCTTAACCCAACCCAAACTGGCTGAAAAGAACCCAACCATTTTCCCGTTTCACTTTGTTGTTGTTGTTGGGTTTTTTTTTTCCCTTGTCTTAAGCTCACTGGCACGAAACTTTGCAGTTAACACTTCATAGATCTCTCTGCTCGCTCGCTTCAAAATTTTCTCTCTTCTGTCTTCCTCTCATCCTGATCCAAACCGGGCAGTAGCAGATCAGATCCAAGTCCGGATAATTCAAATCCTCATTCATTTCTCAGGTGAGAATTTCTTAAACCCTCCTTCAATTCCTGTCAGATGAGATCTGAATGAAATTTTCTCAATTTTGGTTGTAATACTCAGATCCAATTCTTCTCAGAAATGGACAAGTCCTGCACTTTACTCGTTTACTTCGACAAGGGCACTCCTGCTCTCGCCAACGAGATCAAAGAAGCACTTGAAGGAAACGATGTCGATGCCAAGATCGAAGCTTTGAAGAAAGCTATCATGCTTCTTCTCAATGGCGAAACCCTTCCCCAGCTCTTTATCACGATTATTCGCTATGTCCTTCCCTCCGAGGACCACACCGTTCAGAAGCTTCTCCTTCTCTATTTGGAGATCATTGACAAAACTGATTCAAAGGGTAAGGTTCTCCCCGAAATGATCCTAATTTGCCAGAATCTTCGCAACAATTTGCAGCACCCAAATGAGTACATTCGTGGGGTAACTTTGCGTTTTCTTTGTCGATTAAACGAGACTGAGATCATTGAGCCTCTTATTCCTTCCATCTTGTCCAATTTGGAGCATCGCCATCCATTTGTTCGAAGAAATACCGTGCTGGCTGTGATGTCTGTCTACAAGCTTCCACAAGGAGAGCAATTGCTGGATAGTGCACCGGAGATCATTGAGAAGTTTTTGTCAACTGAGCAGGATCCTTCCAGTAAGCGTAATGCTTTTCTTATGCTCTTTACTTGTGCTCAGGATCGTGCAGTTAATTACCTTTTTACCAACATCGATAGAATTAATGATTGGGGTGAGCAACTTCAAATGGTTGTCTTGGAATTGATTAGGAAGGTTTGCAGGACGAATAAGGGTGAGAAGGGAAAGTATATAAAGATTATTATATCTTTGTTGAATGCTCCATCAACTGCCGTGATTTATGAGTGTGCAAGTACCCTTGTTTCACTCTCATCCGCTCCTACAGCTATTAGAGCTGCAGCTAGTACTTACTGTCAGCTTTTGCTTTCACAAAGTGATAATAATGTGAAACTTATTGTGCTCGATAGGCTTAATGAACTTAAATCGTCTAATAGGGAGATCATGGTGGAAATGGTTATGGATGTACTTAGAGCACTATCCAGTCCAAATCTTGACATTAGGAGGAAGACTATTGATATTGTTCTTGAGTTGATAACACCGAGGAACATTGATGAGGTTGTCATGATGCTAAAAAAAGAAGTAGTCAAAACCCAGAGCGGTGAGCATGAGAAGAATGGTGAATATAGACAAATGCTGGTGCAAGCGATACATTCTTGTGCCATTAAGTTCCCAGAGGTGGCAAGCACTGTTGTTCACCTGTTGATGGATTTCTTGGGTGATACCAATGTGGCTTCAGCCATGGATGTGGTTGTTTTTGTTCGTGAGATCATCGAGACAAACCCTAAATTACGTGTTTCTATAATCACCAGGCTTTTGGATACTTTCTATCAAATCCGTGCTGCAAGGGTGTGTTCATGTGCTCTATGGATCATTGGTGAGTATTGCCTCTCACTTTCAGAAGTTGAGAGTGGAATTGCAACCATTAAGCAATGTCTTGGAGATCTCCCATTTTATACTGCCACCGAGGAGGGAGAGAACCAAGATGGATCAAAAACATCACAGCAGATAAGCTCTACCACTGTGTCTGTGTCTTCTAGGAGGCCTGCAATTCTTGCAGATGGAACCTATGCCACCCAAAGTGCTACTCTGGAAACTGCTCTATCAGCACCTACCCTTGTTCAAGGCTCTCTGTCTTCTACTGGGAATTTGAGATCGCTGATTCTGTCGGGTGACTTCTTTCTTGGGGCTGTAGTGGCATGTACACTGACAAAACTAATCTTAAGGTTGGAAGAGGTTCAGACTTCAAAAGTTGAAGTTAACAGAGCAACTACACAGGCCTTGTTGATCATGGTCTCAATGTTGCAGCTGGGTCGATCTTCAGCTCTCCCACATCCAATTGATGATGATTCTCATGATAGGATAGTTCTTTGCATTAGATTGCTCTGCAACACTGGTGATGAGATAAGGAAGATATGGCTGCAATCCTGCAGACAGAGCTTTGTAAAAATGCTTGCAGATAAGCAGCACCGTGAAACAGAGGAGATTAAAGCAAAGGCTCAAATATCTAATGCACAACCTGATGATCTTATTGATTTCTACCATCTGAAGAGCAGGAAGGTATGGCAGTGCTATTTACCGACTCTATATAAAAAGTAAATGACCAAATTATCAAGATTTTAGATTTTTGTTTTCTTGTGGTTTCCTCATTGATATTGACTGAACATTAGGGCATTTATGTGGATATCAAGTTGTGATACTTTATGCATTGCTCGGTGTCGTGGATGGTGACGTTAGGCATTGTATTTGTATATTTGCTTCATGTATAAATTTTTTGTCATTCAGGTGTAATGGCATCTCTTTCTAACTCATGTTTCATTGATTTTGGTTCAGCATTTGTTATATGATGATTGCTCTACCTTTTCTTCTTGTTTTTTCAAATGTTTGAATCTTGTGGCTGTGTATGCGTCTCTTCTGAATTTATGTAGGGTATGACTCAACTTGAGTTGGAAGATGAAGTACAAGATGATCTGAAACGTGCTACTGGAGAGTTCACAAAGGATGCAGATGATGCAAATAAGCTCAATCGCATTCTTCAGCTCACTGGATTCAGCGATCCTGTTTATGCTGAAGCATATGTAACAGTCCATCACTATGATATTGTCCTTGATGTTACTGTCATCAACCGAACCAAGGAGACTCTTCAGAATTTATGTTTAGAGTTAGCAACCATGGGTGACCTAAAACTTGTTGAGCGTCCACAAAATTATACACTAGCTCCAGAATCAAGCAAACAAATAAAGGCTAACATCAAGGTGTCTTCAACTGAAACAGGGGTTATATTCGGCAACATTGTTTATGAGACTTCTTCAAATGTACTTGAGAGGATGGTCATTGTCCTCAATGACATCCATATTGATATAATGGACTACATCTCTCCTGCATCTTGTGCTGATGTGGCATTTAGGACAATGTGGGCTGAGTTTGAATGGGAAAACAAGGTATATTTTTCCAACATTTTTTGTTCAGGATTTTGACATTCTGCGGCAATTGAACTTTAAAGAGTTATTTGTTTTATTGCCACTTCCTCCCTCCCCCTCAAAATATAAAATAAAATAAAAAACATAAGTTTGTGGATTAATTTTCTTCCTCTCTGTGTGTGTGTGTGTTATAAGCAACATTATGTTGGTAGACATCTAGTCAGTCTTAACCTTTGGTTATCTGTGTCTGCAATTTTTGGATGAGGTGTTGTGTTTTTGTCTTATTCTTCTTATGGATTTTAATTAATATATTTTGCAGGTTGCTGTAAATACAGTAATTCAGGATGAGAGAGATTTTCTGAACCACATTATTAAGTCAACCAATATGAAGTGCCTCACTCCACCGTATGTTTTTTTTTTTTTTTTTTTCCTAGTTTTCTGTTGAAATTATAATTGTTGACACCGATTTTACTCTGACGAATTCATCGTGACACCAAAACATGCAATCTCATGCTGATAGTTGTATTGTATGTATGCATGCACATTGACTAGCTGAAATAAAATCTAGAATTGTTTAAGATTCCAGAGTTGAATTCTTGAATATATAGAAGCTTGGATTTTTTTTATTTTGACAGTAATAGAATCAGTTGCTAATGATTCTGCTATGCAGAATGATAAAAAGGCTTTTCCTGGCAATTTATGATCCCAATACTTGAGTAGTCATGCTCAATAGGGAAATTTTTTTTTAAAGTCTGGTGTGTTTTGCATTTTCACTCTCGGGTGACTTCCAGTCTGCCAATGCTTTTATTTATTCTTTTTCCATCACTCCTTATGTGTTGAGTTTCAGATCGGCACTGGAAGGGGAATGCGGTTTTCTGGCTTCCAACCTATATGCCAAAAGTGTTTTTGGGGAGGATGCTTTGGTTAATGTGAGCATTGAGAAGCAGGCAGATGGTAAGTTGAGTGGCTACATCAGAATAAGAAGTAAAACTCAGGGGATTGCCCTCAGTCTCGGGGATAAGATCACTTTGAAACAGAAGGGAGCCGCGTAATTGGAGTAGATGCCACTTTTCTCTTGAATCTTCTGTTTGTTTGTCTGTCAACTGTGTCGTTTCTGGTGGCAGCCAGCTTGAAGCCTAGGGTTTCCACTTCAAGTTTTCGAGGCTTTATATGGCAGCTGATCTCTTATTACATCACTTATTAGTACAATTCTTTTTTTTTTTTTTCCGTTCGGAGTTCTGATTTTTGTCTGTATTCTTTCCTTGGATGTTACTTGGGAGAAATCATTAATACCCATCTTTCCCATTTATACAAATAGGGTTGGACGCCATATATTGATATGATCAATCAAAAATGACTATGTTCCAGCTAATATGTTTATCTATTTCCGTGTATGTCGTTGAATAATAACCATTAATGGCACAGTAGGCGTTCCAGTAAAGGATATGTTTATCTATGGTTTCCATGCTCTCCTTTCTAACTTATTATGAGGGTATTTTCGTTTGATATCCCCTGATCGCCATTTTAAAAGCCTAACAAATGATCAGATAGAATAATAGCAGTATTGAATGTGAGGTCAGGGTGCCAGAGTGTTGAAGGAGAAGCACAAGCATGTATTTGTTGAGAAATTTGGATGATTTAAGCCAAAGTTACTTGTGAGCTCTAATGAAATAATACGGAACTTGCACGCTCTGCTTTTTGCAAACAGTCCAAGGTAGGTAAAAAGAAGAGAGCATTTCGTAGACGTGAAAACTTACAAGCGTTTGGTCAGTAGATTGTTGTGGTCATTACAAGAGGACCAGTAAGCAGGTGTTGCTTTGTGTTCAATGGCTTGAGAAATTAGCTG
This sequence comes from Saraca asoca, assembly GCA_026873985.1. Taxonomy (NCBI): domain Eukaryota; kingdom Viridiplantae; phylum Streptophyta; class Magnoliopsida; order Fabales; family Fabaceae; genus Saraca; species Saraca asoca. The sequence continues at coordinate 15,376 of JANHAO010005309.1, read as the reverse complement.
TGTATTGGTACCTGAATTCAAGGAAGTTCTACCGCCTTGGTGGTTGAGGAGCTTTCTGCTATGTTTGTTTTACAAGTGAAGTTTGGTTTGAAGGCTAACGCTAGCTGTTTTCTTCCTTTTCTTAACTTTGTTTGTTGAGTTTGGTGAAGGAAAGTTAAATGGGTTGATGCAGAAGAACCCAACAAATTTAATCTTTTTTTCCCTTTGACCAGACTTTGATGTGCTATCAAATTGCGAACTATAGCCCATAAAGTGTAATCATAGCGGTTGTGGAAACATTCTCAGACAGCACTTTGTAAAATCCAACATGGAAAGCATGGACAACCTCGAATCCGTCAGAAACTGCTTGAAAACCACCTTACAAAAATCAACTGCTATTGATTCTGCATTAAACCAGTCTCAGACAAGATTGGAGCTGCTTCACCAAAAATGGCAATCCTTGGAATCTTCACAATTCTCATTTTTAGACATTGGAGACCACATAGACAGTGCTCTATGTTCGGCTGCTGCTGTCCTCAAGGTGTTTGATGCTGTTCAACAGTTGGAGAGTTCTGTCTTGACTGACCCTAGTTCTGATCTTACTACTTACCTCTCCGACACAAAGAAGCTCGAAGAAGCACTGAAGCTTCTCACTGATAATTGCAGCCTAGCAGTCGGCTGGTTGCGCAGCATTCTTGAGTTCTTAGAAGACAAGTCAATCACCAATGAGATTTACCTCTTAAAGGTGAAGAAAACTCTGAGGATATTACAACAATTGCAGGTCATGGAAGAAGAAGCTTGTCTTGATGGAGGCCATCTTAGTGCTGCCTTTGACAAACTAGTGATGGAATTCCAGCGGATTCTGATAACAAACACGGTGCCTCTCCCTTTGGCATCATTTGAATCATCCATTGGCCAGCAAACCAGCATTTCCACACTGCCTTTTCCGGGTTCTGTCATAGGGGACTTACAGTCAATTCTTGAGAGATTAATTGGGATTGACAAGCTAGAAGAGTGTAAAGCCATCTATGTCCAAGTTCGAGGTATAAATGCTCAACGAAGTTTAAAAGTGTTAGATTTGAGTTACCTTGAAATTTTATCAACTGGATCTGGGGACATACATAGTATAGAGAATTATATAGACCAATGGGGCTTGCATTTGGAGTTGGTTGTCAAGCATCTGCTTGAGATCGAGTACAGGCTCTGTAGTAATGTCTTTGAGAAAGTTGGATCAGAAGCACAGATGGGATGTTTTGTGAAAATTGCAACTGAATCAGGAATTCTTTCTTTTCTTCAATTTGGAAAGAATATTACTGAGAGGAAAAACAATCCGATCAAATTGTTGAAGCTATTGGACATTTTCAAAGTCTTGAGCGATCTAAGACTTGACTTCAATCGTCTCTTCGGTGGGAAAGCCAGTGAGGAAATTAGAACTATGACAAAGGATCTCATCAGCAGAGTTGTCAATGGTTCCTGTGAGATATTCTGGGAACTTCTGGCACAAGTAAAGTTGCAAAGGCCTAGTTGTCCTCCACCGGATGGCAGTGTTCCAAGACTGGTAAGCTTTGTGACTGATTACTGCAATCAGTTGCTTGGGGATACTTATAGGCCACATCTGACAAAGGTTTTGGAAATCCACATGAGCTGGAGAAATGAGAAATATCAAGAGGGTATTTTCTTCACACATGTCTACAACATTGTTAAGGAAATTGCCATTAATTTGGATGTGTGGTCAAAGGCCTATGAAGATATAACTTTGTCATATCTTTTCATGATGAATAACCATTGTCATTTCTACAATTTGAAGGGCACTATGCTTGGGGAAATGATGGGAGATTCTTGGTTAAGAGCACATGAGCAGTACAAGGACTATTATGCAGCTCTTTATTTGAGGAATAGTTGGGAAAAGCTTCAAGGTATTCTTACTCAAAAGGATTTACTTTCTTCCACTGGTGGGAGAGCGACTAGAGAAGATTTGGTTAGTAGACTGAATGCTTTCAATCTAGCCTTTGATGAAAGGTACAAGAAGCAATCTAATTGGGTAATCTCAGATGAGATGTTGAGGGAGAAAGTATGCAAGCATTTGGTTGAAGGCATTTTACCCACTTATAGGGCCTACTTGAAAAACTACAGTTTGTCAAATGAAAATGATGCCAAGGCTGCAAAGCATATCAAATACACTGAGCTGAATTTGGAGAATATGCTTAGGTCTCTGTTTCAGCCAAACCTGCGGAAGTATGGCGGCATCAAACAAGCAAATTTGATTACTAAGATAAGACAAGTCAGCAATCAATTACGCTTGGCTCTCACTGCTATGTAACTGTCAATGCCATTTTCCTTTTTCTCGACAAATAACAAAGCAATGTACTAAAAAAATTTACAAGGATAGATAACATTAGTCCTTGCCGATCTGTATATATATCAAGTTCCCCTAGGATAATGAAATCACTGCACTTGTTCTCTAGGTGTATATTGGTGTAACCAAAAATATATAAATCTCTGTAAATCATTGCAAACCATACCCAAGTCTGTGCATCTATAGAAAGTACTATATGACAGAGGATAAAATCCTCTTACAACATTGCACCCACGATTCCCTCACTAGCTAGGCATGGTCATGGGCTAAAATTTTATAAGTTTGGTTAATCTCAGATGAATTAAATAAAGGCTCTTAGCTAAGCATGATCATGGGACAAGATTTTATAATTTTGGTTAATCTCGGATGATAACCACTCTTAACTGATATACGTACATGCTTTATTATTCACTATCCAATTATATAATGTCTTTCACGTTGCAATTAATTGATTGGTCCCCTCTCCCCCTCATTTTTTTTTTCTTTTTGGACAAATTGCAACCATCCAAGTCATGAGTCTTTCCCATTTTAGAGGTTTCTATTCAACAGTAATTTTAAAAGCAAATGGAGAAACAAAAGGGCTAGACCTACACAACAGAAACAGAGACCCAAAGGGTTAACATGGAGTTGGAAAGCCTTTGAATGAGGCCCAAGTCCGGCCCTTGATTTGTAGGCCATATGCTAGGCTTGATTGCTTGAGATCGGTTACAACTAGTAAGTCCTGTGTTATCGCACCGCAATCAACCATAACAAAGAAACTTAGAGAGAAGATGGCGTCGAACGCAGCTGTTCCGTTTTGGAGGGCCGCCGGAATGACCTACATCACCTACTCCAACATATGCGCAAATCTGGTGAGGAATTGCCTGAAAGAGCCTCACAAGACTGAAGCCCTCTCTCGCGAGAAAGTCCATTTCTCCATCTCCAAGTGGACCGATGGCCAGCCTCAGAAGTCAAGTCTGTATCTTATTCCATTCTCTCTTTCGCGTTTGGATCTGGCTACTTGCTTGCAATATCTGTTTTTTCAATTCAAACTTACAAATTTTAAATTTCATTTCTAATTGCACCCTCATCTTAAAATTGAGGGTTTTTGTGTTTACTCAATTTGTGTGATGCATTTTGGTTTTTGGTACGGAAGCATTGATGTTGTCGCTCAATAAGCTTCTGTTATTGCGATGGGAACTTTAGAATTTAGCGGGGAATGTCTAATTTTAAGAACTCATAAACGAAGTCAGGTTTTGGCTCAAAATGATGAACCCTCTGACTGATGATCATAATTTAACCTTTACTTATTTTAGTTTATCCATGTGGGCTGATTGTTGTTACTAAAGTTTATTATGAGGAGTTCTTTAGGAATTTTTTTTCCTGTAGTAATTTATTTTACCCTGGTTTAACTAGGAAATTTTAGTCTTTTTACATAGGAAAAATGTTTTGCTATCTCCTTTATCCTTCTACCTAATAAGCTTACAATGGTCGAATTTCAGTCATTTCCTACGTTATCTATAAATGGTTATGCTTAGAAACTTTGTGGTTCATGAGTCAATCACAATGAAGGATGATATATACTCATCCATTGTGCAGAAGGGATATATTAGAGTTTGGATGATGGCCAAATATCAGGATATGACTTATAAGCATTGAACATTTCTAGCATTAGTTTATCTCTTGGCTATCCTTGTAAGTCTTCTTTAATATGGTATGAAAGTAGTGTTCTTTTGAATTTTGTGTAGAATGGACAAAGTTAACGTTGTTTGCTGTACTAAGGTTTTTGTACATGTGCTTATATTTTTTTTATTGCGAAACAAATATAGTGAGTCAAATGTGCAAATGGTGCACATGAAAAGGATAATTGGGGGAAGCATTTCCTATACCATTAGAAATAAACTAGGTCAGACGGGGGGTTTGTTATAACAAGGTGCATTCTCCCTCCTTTTGGGTAGAAAAGTAAAGGAATAATATATGTTGCTTTTTTTTTTTCAAACAGCATTTGCTTGGGTACATGGTCTCTGATTTATATTCATAACGATTTGCAGTTACCATCAAATTTATTTTGTTTCTTTTATCCAATATTTTTCCTGTTTATGTTATTCTCTGATAAAAGTGTTCCATTGTTTATTTGTAATCAGCTATTCGTTCAGATACGCCAGAACAATGATTAGAGAGTAATTGGAAATTTTGGCATGCAGAATAAGTGATGGAAGTTAGCCAATGTTGTCTAAAAAGATCTCTCTTCGAAGCTTCCTGTGAGTTGCTGTCGTTTACTGTATTTGGTTTTGATGTCCAGGCTATAGGACATGTACTTGATTTTGAAGTTGCATGGTTATTAACCTTGTAATAATGCGACATACCTAGTCTGGTTTAAACATATGATTTTTATAACTTGCCATCAAGGATAAGAAATGGGAAAGTTGTGGCCATGTTATCCTCAACTAAAACTGTTCTTTCGAATTGATAAAGTAGGCATCCTCAATGTAAGTTATCACCAGGTCGGTGATCCCATCATGCCTCCTCATGCAAACATTGCTAATATAACTTGGAAAAACATAATCTATTGATAGGGGATGAGATATCATAACAGGTCAATATATGCCTAATGCTTGCCAGAAACTAAATGGAATGGCTAATCATAGCTATTCAATTGGAAGGGCGGTTCCTTTCTAAGAACCTTGTGGAAAGTGACAGTAACTTTTTGTTAGTGATAGCAAAATGTTGTTGAGCTTATGATGCCAAGCGAGTTAAAGTTGAATTGCTTGAGCTGAAAAGGAGAAAAGCAGCAAGTATACATGTGCAGTGGAGTATTACTCGAGTCAAGATGATGGGAGTAGACTCAGTTAATAGCAATGGTGCCGAGCCCTATTCAAATTCTACAACCATGGTTTATAACTCCACCAACCACCAATTTTACAAGTCAGCATCAATCTGAAAAAAAAAAAAAAAAAGATTATGAAGAATTTATGAAGAATGATACAGTGATGTATAGGCTATTAGCAAGAGTTTAGTTGGCCAAAGAAGAGCCAGCTAGATTCTCGCCAATGATGAAATGGCTAACCCCTTATTGATGAGTTTGCATACAGGCAATGTGCTAAGTTTAATGTTTGCTCATTTTTCTATATATAACACAGCTTTCAGTTATAGACAGAACAACACAAATTTATGCTCTCGGTTATGTACAGGCACCAGAAACTCATTCCCGTAAGAGAACATTCATATCTTAAAAGCTTGTTTTCTTGTATTGCTTTATATCATTCAGAGACTCAATAATATTATTTATGATGTCTACTTTAGCAAGATTTCTTCTTCTAAACATGTAATTTAAAAAATAAAATAAATATATCAAGCTCTGTTTTTTGGGTATTCATTTAGTGAAAGGAAAAGAAAAAAACAATTATTAAAGGTCATTTGATTTATGTAGAAAATAAATTTTTGCATAAAGTTAAATTTGTAGGAAAATAAATTTTTTTATGACTTTATCTTCAAGTTGGTTGTTTGACAACAGAAATTAGAAATTTTTACAAGAAGCTTTTTTATTCAAGACAAGATAAATGTGTAACTTTTTTCAATATAAAAAGTGGGATTTTTAGGAAGTAATATTTTTTTTATTTTATAAATTAATGATCAGTGAAATAATATATATATATATCTCTTATTTGTCAAAAAGTTACATTTCTAATCGAGATTCTGAATTTTGGATTCCATGAATTTTGATGCCTTAGTCTTTCTGAGCAAAATCGTAGAAGATAAGATCCAAATAAACATTGGTTTATTTGTATGATCTCATTTTATGGAATGTTTTAAATAACAAATCCCATTCGGTATATACTTTTTATTTATGTATATATATTCATAATTTCTTTTCAAAATAGGAGGGAAAAATGAATAATTATCATGTGAATATTATTTGTTCTTGTATTTTTACCATTTTGCTTTGCTTGCAAACGAAGACGACAGTAGCAAGCAGTCGTCGTAGACCCAAATCTTAAAAGAAAACTGTTAGGAGACGAACCCGCTGGCTTTTGCCAACTCTCTCTCTCTCTCTCTTACCTGCACCTCTTGCGTAGGGATCGTCATCTTCCCTCTCTAATCCTCTCTCTCTTTCTCTCTCTCTCTCTCTCTCTCTCTCTCTCTGCTTTGCAGTTCAACCTCCATGGCTCATTTCCTAGCTTAAATTCGGTTTTTCTAGATTCCTGCTCCGATCTATCATTTCAAATTTTGTTTTTGAACCCTAAATCTGATTGCTGCTGTTGATCTGAAGAATTTGGACTGTGAATTCGGAGTTCCTGTGGGAATAATCACTTATGGCTACCGGGAAAACAACTCGGTCTAGAAGCACTGTGGTGAAAGAGAACGGAACCAAGCTCGAAGAAGGATTGAATGTGTTTAAGTCTGATAGATTTGATGCCGATGCCTATGTGCAGTCCAAATGCTCTCTCGACGAGAAGGTTGGTGTTGATATTTTGTATACGCAGTTCACTACAAAAAAAAAAGGCCTCATTTTTCATAGCCTAATGAGAAAACTTGGCAACTGGAAAATTTTCAATTGAACGAGGATTTCACTGATGAATTTGTCCTTATATTCTGAGTTCAATAATCTAATTTAAAGTTTCTGGTGCACTACGTAGCACCATTCAAAGTTATAACTTTGGGGCGGAGGCGGTTTGACTGAATTTACCGGGATAGCCTGTATAATGTCTTGGGATGCCAATCATGGTTGCAGATTTTATTGGTGATTTGACTCTTTTCCCTCCGGGTCTTTTGGCTTAAGTTTCAGGGCGTAAAATTTAATCATCATTTTATGACCATTGTTAAATTCATAATAATTTTCCACGGCCTTTTTCAGTTTCCCATGCGGATTTTTCTGTTACATTGATTTTTTTTTTCTTTTTTTTTTTTGTAACTTTAAAAAAACTCACCTTTATCCCACCTGGGTTATTGGAAGCGATAGAATCACATCACAGACAATAATCTTAAGTTTCTGAGCAAGGGGATTGAAAGAAAAATCAGAAAAGAAAAGTGAATACAAGATATATGGGTAATTTGTCTGTGCCATATTGTACTAGTTGGACACTTCACAGTGCATGAGTATTATTGGCATATCAAATACAGAAGCTTTATGCGATGCCAGTGGATGAATGTGAATATAATTCAATCGGTTAGGAACAAGAAGCTTTGATAAAGCCACTTCGTAGTTTTTTTTTTTTTTTCTCCTCTATATGACAGCCTATTAAATTGTTCATTAATATATAACCTTTTCGACTGATCAAAAGGGAAAGTTGGTAATACTTTGTAGTAGTAGCCCTTTCTGCCTTCATATATGGCCTATATTGCTTGACGCATGCATTGTTCGTACCATTATGCATCCATAAAGGCTTGGCATGGTTGCAAGTTGCAACTAGCATTCAAAGTGTAATCGTTTCATATCAAACTGGCAAAATAGCAGTTATGCCAACAGTGTGGATATTTTACTATTTTACCATCTTTCATTTGGTGATAAAACTTATTATTAGCCTGTTCTATCCCCGTCATTTTAGAGAAAAACATTCTTTTTTTCATGTCATCTGTTGTAGTTTTTTTTAATATAAGAAAATCAGTGATGAGAATTTTAACTTGTCTTGCAGGAAATAAAGCATTTATGTTCATACTTAGTGGATTTGAAGAAAGCTTCAGCCGAGGAAATGCGTCGAAGTGTCTATGCTAACTATGCAGCCTTCATACGGTTTGTTTTTTTAGTGTGAATAAACGTAGGAATAGGCCATAATCTTATCTTTTACATGGGCAACTCTGAGAATCTTTTGATGCTTTATAATAGTAAAAGCCCTAATAATTTTATTTGCAAACTTCTGTTATAGTACAGTTTGGCTAGGGTGTTTAAGCAACTACCATTTCATGTCCTCTGCAAAGATCATATTTACAATGGCAGATAGTCACTTTCATGACGATTTTATATACAAGAAACATTGCACACTTTTCTTTTGTTTTTGTGTCATTCATCTAAACTTAGGAAAATATACTAGTGTTTAATATATTTAATTAACCTTGATCTTCTGTCTGCCCCACTTGAAAATATCGCTGCATTGTTGATTAGCTGGTGTATCATTAATTTTTGTTTTATAGTTAAAGAAATCTTTTACAACAACTGTTTTTTTGTGGCTTAGCTGATGTATTCTTAATGGTAACCTCTATATCTCACAGCACATCTAAGGAGATATCGGATTTAGAAGGGGAGCTTTCATCTATCAGAAACCTGCTATCCACACAAGCTGCTTTAATACATGGTTTGGCTGAGGGAGTTCACATTGATTCCTTATCGGACTCAGCTTCTGATGGTTTTGCTGCAAGTACTATATCAAATTCTGAAGACAGTGAGACATCGGATCTGGATAAGTGGTTAGTTGAGTTTCCTGATCTCTTGGATGTTCTGTTAGCTGAAAGGAGAGTGGATGAGGCTTTGGCAGCTCTTGATGAAGGGGATCGTGTTGTTTCTGAAGCAAAAGAAATGAAAAACGTAAACCCATCTTTACTAGTGTCTCTACAGACTTCCATTACTGAACGTAGGCAAAAGTTAGCTGATCAGCTTGGTGAAGCTGCTTGTCAGCCTTCCACTCGTGGTGCTGAACTTCGTGCAGCAATTTCGGCCCTTAAAAGGCTTGGAGATGGTCCTCGTGCTCACAGTTTATTACTTAATGCTCATCTCCAAAGATATCAGTATAACATGCAAAGTCTTCGGCCGTCAAGCACCTCATATGGAGGTGCGTATACTGCTGCACTAGCACAGCTGGTATTTTCTGCTGTTGCTCAAGCTGCAAGTGACTCCTTGGCTATTTTTGGTAAAGAGCCATCTTATACCTCTGAGCTTGTGATGTGGGCTACAAAGCAAACAGAGGCATTTGCTCTTCTGGTTAAAAGGCATGCATTAGGCTCATCAGCAGCTGCAGGAGGTTTAAGGGCTGCTGCAGAGTGTGTTCAGATAGCATTAGGTCATTGCTCATTGCTGGAAGCTCGTGGCCTGGCTCTTTGTCCTGTGCTTTTAAAGCTTTTTAGACCTAGTGTTGAACAAGCATTAGATGCAAATCTGAAGCGAATTCAAGAGAGTACTGCTGCTTTGGCTGCAGCTGATGATTGGATACTTACATACCCTTCTACGACTAACCGTCAGGCTGGCAGGCCTTCAACTTTGTCTGTTAATAACACAACAGCATTTCAGCATAAACTTACAAGTAGCGCTCATCGCTTCAATTTGATGGTTCAGGTGAGAAATTTTTTTTAATCTTTGATGTGCTTAATTTGAGAATATGGATGTAGCATTGGTTGGGATGGTGCTGTAAGAATAGGGGTTGGAAACAATTTTTTATTGAGATTTCAGTGTAGAGCTGTTCTCTTTTTCAGTAAAGACTTTTATCATTTTGCTGTCCAATTATAAATAATGGTTCCTTCTTTCATCATCTCTTAATTATTTGCTTTTAATTCTTTCCATTTCTTCTGTTTGGTTTCCAACTTTATCTTTTTGGTTTTGGTATCAAGATGAGTAAGAAAATATAGATGCATCTATGTATGTGTGCGTGTTTTTTTCTCTCTGCTGAACATGGATGTATGCATTTCGATTTACTTTTATGGTCCCATTTAAGAAAATGTAACATGGATGCATGTATTTCGATCTGCATGATTGATCCTTTCTTGTGTGTCTGGAATCAAGATTGATGGATGAATGATCCATTGGAACTCTATGCTGGATGTTCTGTGTGGTTATACAGGACTTCTTTGAGGATGTAGGACCACTGCTCAGTATGCAGTTAGGAGGCCAAGCTCTGGAAGGTTTGTTTCAAGTATTTAACTCGTACATGAACATGCTTATAAAAGCTTTACCTGGATCAATGGAGGAAGAGGCTAATTTTGAAGGCTCTGGAAATAAAATTGTACGGATGGCTGAGACTGAAGCCCAACAGATTGCATTGCTAGCCAATGCCTCGTTACTAGCAGATGAACTACTTCCACGTGCAGCCATGAAACTTTCTCCCTTAAATCAGTCTGCTTACAAGGATGATAACCGGAGAAGACCCTCAGACAGGCAAAACCGTCATCCTGAACAACGAGAATGGAAGAGACGTCTTTTGAGTTCAGTTGACAGATTAAAGGATACATTCTGTCGCCAGCATGCTTTAGACCTTATTTTTACTGAGGAAGGTGATAGCCATCTTACAGCTGATATGTATATCAATATGGAGGGAAATGCCGATGAAATTGAGTGGCTTCCATCTTTGATATTTCAGGTATGTTTGAAAAACTAAAATTTAGTCCAATTTTATCGTTGTATAATTTTCTTTTTTGAAATATTTTTCTGCCATGTTCTTTTCTTATAGTGAATGAAGGTTCTAATTTTGCAAATAATATGATGCTATTGTCCAGGAACTTTTCATAAAACTGAACAGAATGGCCAACTTTGCAGCGGATATGTTTGTAGGAAGGGAAAGATTTGCTACGTTGCTCTTGATGAGACTTACAGAAACTGTTATCTTGTGGCTTTCAGAAGACCAAAGCTTTTGGGATGATATTGAGGATGGTCCTAGGCTTTTAGGTCCTCTTGGTCTTCAACAGGTATAAGAATATCATATTATCTGTTAGAATTTGACAGTTCACCAACGAAAGCACTTCTTGTTTTTTATCGCTGAAGTATCTATCATAACCAATGTGCTAACACCAAAAAGAATGGGTGTCCTTCTATGCATAAATAGTATGATTTTCTGACATGAAAGATGAATAAAATGGAGACTTTACATGAAGTAGATATATGAACAGCAAAATTCAATTCAGCACTAACAATTTTTTCTTGTACATTCTGCAGTTCTATTTGGATATGAAGTTTGTCATATGTTTTGCATCCCATGGCCGATACCTGTCTAGGAATTTGCATCGAGTTGTCAACGAGATCATATCAAAAGCAGTGGCAGCATTTGCTGCAACGGGGATGGATCCATCTAGGTAGACCACTGCAATTTTTTTCCAGTCAATTGTGCTCATCAAAGTGGATTGCTATTATCCTCACAGTCCATATCGGCATGGTTATAGATTAATGCAAACGTCTATAATTGATGTTGCATGATGACTAACTTCTCAGAGGATTTCAATATTCTATTTTTGTCTATTATGTTTGCATGTGCTCTTATTATCTTGTTTCAACTTTTTTGCAATTTTTGACATAATAGTTGTGGCATTAAATGCTTTTCATTCTTTGCTAATGCTAATAATATTACTTGTGCTCAGTGTACTGCCGGAAGATGAATGGTTTAACGAAATATGTCAAGATGCCATGGAAAGATTAAGTGGAAAACCAAAAGAAATAAATGGGGAGAGAGACCTAAACAGCCCCACTGCATCTGTCTCAGCACAGTCAATTTCTTCTGTCAGGTCTCATAGTAGTTCCTGAGATATGGTTTCATCTTTGTAAATTAGAACACAATTCTCCCATGGATATAGGCTGACAGATCCTTGTCCTCGTGGTAAGATGTATTTCATCATAGCTTTGGATGTTCACCACATCCTTTCTTCATTTGGTTTCCCTTCTATCTTTTTTCCTCTTATCTCAATTTTATGGGGTTAACCCCTCATTCTGTAGATTATAGTATGTATGGTCAGATGTTTTGCTATAATTTCTCCTTATCTGTCAATTTGACCTTAGGATTGTAAATGTTGATTCCATTTTCTGGTCCGAAGATCCTGAATTGTATTATTCATTGAAACAAGCATAATGGGTAGAGTTTCATATGGCGTGCAATGTATTTTGATTTTTTTCAATGCGGTGTGTAAAGTTGTACCTGTGCATGCAGTTAATTTTCCTTTTATGTTGCAAGTAGATCTGTATGGAAAATGTGCCCGGCAATGCTATCGGCTGCAGAAATCGCAGGATGGTCTGCTGTAATAGCAGTGGATCAAAGAAATCAGGTCATGTTGATGAATCAAATGTACATTAACGATATAGAGACTAATGGATTACATTAGTAATAGCTACTTTCCATTGATCGCGCAAACACTAGTAGGAGTCTATTTTTCTAGGCTTTCTCCACAACCATCGGTAACTCTGCAATAGGTGAATTTAATATATGACAGTAATTTTACCATTCCGAAATTGACTATTTTCACTTCACTCTATCGTCATAACAACACCACAGAAATTCCAAAATCAGTAGCCATTAAGTATATTTTTGGTATGATATCTGGATGAACTATGGAAGATTCCGGGATGTTCAATTGATTACAAGTTCCAACATTTCCTCAGCGTATTTACTTTTGAGGTTTATTATTCTTGACCAAAGGAAAGTAAGTTCTCTCGCATTGTACTTAAATTCCTACGCTTCATGATCCTTTTAGTTGGAAACAAGATAGGGATAGCAAATTGCAATGAGAGGGAAGCATGAGCGTATAAATATAATAGTAATGATCTTTGAAAGTCGAAACGCCACATAAAATCTCCGGTACATACACACATGAGCTTTCCTTCCAACAAAGTAAATGGAAATTATATACAGTTCGCTACAATACCTGGCTAAATAATGCATCCTGAATCTTCCGAAAAAGGTGGTTTTACACACGGTGGGGAAGAATCGAAAATAGACACCTCTTCGCCAAGCTGCATTCCCAGCTTTGCCAAACATTTTGCAGGAAAATTGCTTTCCCCTGTGATAATATCAATTCCACAGATAGGTATACTGGCCATTAGCAACCTGCATGCTTCAGTTAGGGAATGATAGCGGAATCTTTCTGCGGTATTTGATGAGCAAAAAATATCATAAACTACAAGAGACTCAGACTCAATAATTAAAGAGTCAAAGTCTCTATCGTGGGCAATCGCAATCTCTAGTCCCAAGAAGACTGCCCAAAGTTCTGCCAACACAAAGTTGCCAAACTTGCCTTTCTTTGCATATCCTACCACCCAACTTCCCGAGTTATCACGGATGACACCTCCTAGGCTTATTATCCCACCATCATCAATTGTCAAGCAATCAATATTCAGTTTGAAGCAGTCTCGAGGTCGAAGAATCCATTTACGGACATCTGGCCCTTTTTGCAGATTGGAAACATTACTTGTCAGTGCTACATTAAGAGACTTAATCACATTCCTCATTGTGGGTCTTTGACGAGGATCCTTCTCAGTACATCCCAAAGCCATCAAAAACACTAGGCTGACTTGTTTCTTTACATTTGAATCATTAAATTCCCTTTGAATGGTCGGATCAACAATTCCATCAATAGCTCCTGTTTCCTCCCAGACAGATCTAACCCATGCCACTAAAGTTGTTTTCTCCCCAAATGATTCATCTAACACCTTCTTCCTGGTTATTAGCTCCAGCAAAACTACCCCATAGCTATAAACATCACATTCCACACTCTGCACTGTTGTATATGCAATCTCTGTTACAGAGAACCATGTAAACATGTTAATCGATACCACAACTTGAAAAAGAAAACTACAACTAGTTTAATTAATGAAAAGGGGAGATGATTTACCTGGTGCCGCGTACCCAACTGTACCAACAATATAGGTCGAACGCAAATGCTTTTGAGTGGAGGACTGGTTCAACAGCATGGAAATACCAAAATCAGTAATATAAGGCTCCATATCAGAATCAAGAAGTATATTCCCAGGTTTGATGTCCCGGTGCACTATGGAAAGATCACAGTCGTGATGGAGATATGACAGTCCTTCTGCAATTCCAAGTAGTATCCTAAAGCGGACATTCCATGCTAACGAAGGTAGGGGATTCCTTTCATGCAAAATATCATGAAGGCTTCCATTTTGCATGTAGGGGTAGAAGATTAGACCATGGTCCTTTCCAGTCCAGAAGCCTTCACATCTGATCACATTTCGATGGTTAGTCTTCCCAATAATTTCAATTTCTCTGTACATGCTTTGTTTCCTCCTTTTGTTCTTTGTGTACACAATCCTTTTTACAGCAAACATGTAATTTGGTAGTCGATCTAATCGGGCTTTATAAACAATTCCATGGGCTCCTCCGCCTATAATATACCTATCATTTAGGTTTTCTGTGGCCTTCATCACATCACTAAGAAGGGAAGACACTTCCTGCTTATATGTTGCGCCAACACTACCAAGATTCCTTCTCTCCAGAATTGACTGTCCCTTTTCATCAGCATCAAGGTCCTGCTTAGCTCTTCTGTGGAAATATATATAAAGTAGTCCTAACAGCACTACGAAAACCAATGATGAGGATCCAATTTCTATCATTACAATTTTGACTCCACTAATGCCATTGTGATGAATAGCTTTGTTATCACATGACTTCAAATAGCGAGTTTTAGTGCAGTTCAAGTCATTTGAAGATGAACAAGCAACACATAGGCTAGGATTTCCCAAGAATGATGATGGAGAAGAATTGAGGAACTTCATCAGCATTTTTGGTACTGGGCCAACAAAAGAATTGTATGAGATATTAAGCTCAGTTAATGAAGGCAGTTGAACAAGAACTTCTGTATTACCAGTCAAGTTATTAAGAGATACATCCAAACTTTGCAGCCTTTTCAGTTTCCCAATCTCCAAAGGAAAATCCCCTGTCAACCCGTTAGCACTTAAATTTAACTGATAGAACAGATTTTGCAGTGCTCCTATTGATCTAGGAATTTCACCACCAAACAAATTTCCACCAAGTTGTAGCTCAATAAGATTGTCAAATTCTGACAAGAAAGCTGGAATACCCCCACTAAAATGATTCTCTCTTAAAATTAATGTGGTCAGTCCTGTCCATCTCTTCAAACTTGTTGGCAACGAACCGTTTAGAACATTGAATCCCACGTCAAAATTATCCATTTTTTTACAATTTGACAGTTGAGGCGGCAAAGGACCTTCCAAATTGTTGTGAGCAAGATTTAAAAACCAAAGATTCTCAAGGTTTCCTAACTCTGAGGGTATAAGCCCTGTAAATTTGTTCAACGACAAATCAATTTGAGTGAGATTTCTGCAATTTCCCAAGCTAGATGGAATTGCTCCTTTGAGGTTGTTCTTGCTGACGTCCATGTATATGAGATTTGCATTGCTTT
>JANHAO010005308.1:0-22813 GCA_026873985.1 Saraca asoca | reverse complement strand
TCCGCTGCGCAAGGAGCTGGATTAAAGGTTGGTTTAATCCTCTCTTGTATTTACTTTGATTTTAACCTCTACACAAAGGATTTTCTCGGGGAAAGGTTCGGCCATCAGAGGGCTTTGAAGCAAAAATTTTTGAAATTTCCCCTCCGAGGCCGGACCGGTTCCTTCAAGCCTGCCATTTCATTTTTCCAAATAGTACACGTTTTACGGTAATTAGGGTGCCAGCCTCGTTTTCTTTCAAGTCATTAAATGAAAGTGATTAGGGAATTCCTTTCGGATCCTTCGATAAGATCAGGCTAAGTCTATTTAAAGCATGAGGAGTCTTCTTCTTCCTTCAAAGAGTGACCGAATGGAAGTTTCAGATAAACCCCCTAATTTCCTGGTATTTCACTTTTCGAGTGAGGTATATATGGTTTGCTGCATAAGAAGCTTCAAAGTCAATACTTCTCCAATAATGTGGAGAGATCTCATACGGATCTTGGATTATGTCCTCACAGTTATGAGGTTTCTCCTTTTCAACCATCCAGGTGAGCTTTTCTGGACTTCTCGATCTCAGAAGTGAAGTTGAGGAAGAGTTTGCTACAGAGGAAGGGGGTTGGAAGAAGAAAGTTAGGGACTTAAATGAGCTCGTGAGTTTCCAACTGGTAGGGGCTTGCCTTTTGGTGGCTAACCCTCTGATTGGTGGGAGCTTTCCCTTTATACGTCAATCCTTCTTCCAGAAGAACTAGTTATAGCTTTCTCTAACTTATATTTTGACTCTTCTTGATGTAAATGTATCTCGCGGAGGCTTTTTAATGAATAAAATTATCGTCTTTTTCCTTCAAGTATTTGGCTATTTGTCTTGCAATTTTTAGATAATAAATGTTAATTCTGCACATAAAAATAACTAAATAGTCAATAGGCAATGCTTTTTAATTGAAAGATAAATTTGGGCTAAATATATTGAAAGTGAGTAACGTATAGGTAGTCGGCATGGCACTAAGGCATCTGGTCGCATGAGAGCTACAAAATTTTGATCGCACAAGAGCTACAAAATTTAGGTTGCACGCATACTGTAGCTAAGAAAGTTGCTTGTATGTAGGAGCCTTTAAGTTACATACATGTGGTGGTTAAGAAAGTTGCTTACATTTATGGTAAGATTGTAACGTATGGTGGCTAAGAAAGTGGCTCGTACGCGCGGTAAGATTACTGCATGCACACGGTGGCTAAGAGAGTGGCTCATATGTGCGAGCTTTAAGTTGCATGCACACGGTGGCTAAGAAAGTGGCTTGTATGCATGACTGACAATGGTGTGCATATAGTGGCTAAGAAAATGGCTCGTATGCACAATAAGGTCACTGCGCACACATGATGGCTAAGAAAGTAGCTCGTATGCACGAGTTTTAAGTTGCATGCACATGGTGGCTAAGAAAGTGGCTCATATGCGTGAGCTTTAAGTTACATGCATACGGTGGCTAAGAAAGTTGCTTGTATGCATGGTGAGATTGCTATATGCATACGAGCAACATGTGATGGCTAAAAAAGTTGCTTGCATGCACGAGCTTTAGATCGCATGAGCACTGCAAAAACTTGATCGCATGAAAGCTATGAAATTTAGGTCACATGGAAGCTGCGAAAACTTAATCACATGAAAGCTACAAAATTTAGGTCGTATGAAAGTTATGAAAACTTAATCTCATGAACACAATACTGAGAAGTAGGCCATGATAGTGTGATGCCTTGGTAGTCGCATTAGTGTGACACTCAATCATAACTTGAGACTCAATTTTCAAAGTGCACACTTCTTAGAATCTCGAGACCAAGTCAAATGTTTTCTAAAATTTTTAGAAGGATTTACATGAACCAACCTACACGAAATTTGGGCCACTTTCACATATCATATTACAGGTTCAATATATGGTTGTCACTACTGTTGACTGCTCCTGCTCAGGCTCCTGCTGAGGCCGGGGGGAGGGGCTACTGTGTTGTAGGCTGTAATACGTACTCTCTTGAGTGCCTTCTCTTAATCAAATCCTTAATTGTATCTTTGAGAGCTTGGCAACCTGAAGTGTTATGCCCCACTTCATTGTGATATGTACAAAACTTGTTTATATTTTTGCCTGCACGAGTTGTCCGTAAGGGAGTGGGAGTCTCGAAATCCTCTATACTCCTTTCATTGCATAAATCTTATCAGGAATATCTGATAAGATGTTGTAGTGCTCGTGATGAATCAATTATTAAGGTTGCTTGACCTTGGTCCTCTTCACGAGCTAGGGGTTGGATCCACTCTTTGCATCCTCACAACTATTTCTCCTCTTACTTTGACCTCATTTGTCCAGTTCAGGCTTCTTCGCACCAAATGTCTCCTCCCATCTAATTTGCTTGGCAGCTCGATCGTAGAACTCTCCCAGGTCTGCTATTGGGGATTTGTATATACTTTTATATAGCTTGCCATCTTTGTGAAGCCCAACAGATATTGCTGTTAAAATGCTCTCGTCACACAGGTTCTCTACATTGTTAATCTCGCGTCTAAACCGAACAATGTAGTCTTTCAAAGATTCATGCTTATGCTGAAAGATTGTGGTGAGATGGCAGGGGGTGAGAGCTACCTCTTCAGTGCCCTGTAATGGTTAAGAAATTTTTGCTGACATTCCTCCTAGCTGTTGACACTACGGGCCGGGAGGCTCCTGAACCAGGCTCGGAGGGCATCTCCCAATGTGATGGGAAAGACACGACACTTGATTAGAGGATTACTTGTCTAAAGATTCATCTGATCGTTAAACATCTTTGTCTCCATTGTATAGCAGGAAAGTAGGAATTTTGAGCTTTTGGGGGAGGGGCTCCATTTCGATCTTCCTGGAGAAGGGAGTTCGTTCCTTGGCGTGACTCCAGTCACCTCGAGCTCGGGGGCATGCCACTAGTTACTTCACCCTTTAGAATAATTCTTCCACCATCAATGGCAATCCTTCAGATTTCTGGCCGGAAGCTTAGCGGCTTTTTGCATCCTCCTCGTCGTATAGATGACGATAAAAAATGTGCTCGCGACTAATTCTATTCGAAGTTTTAGCTCGCTACTACTGGGAGTCATTTTCAGGTGTGATGACTTTGGCCCGTCTTTGCGCACTTTGAGTCTGTGCTTAGGCCATCATTTGAAATGCCTTGACCATCCTCCTCATTGAACCTTCAAACACTTTCTGACACTAGTGCCATGCTCGGGCTTCGTTGGTCTCAAGTATAGTGACAACAGGTTGGCAGTGAATTGGGGAGGCCAAATCGTTGGTAGCTCTGGCGATAGAGGAGCTTCCAGTGTGACCTTCCAACTGATTATTGGAAGCGTCGGACTTCCTGGCAGCTTTTTCTCTTGCCATTTCAACTGAACAAATTCAACTAGAAAAACAAAGAAACAACTAGAGAACAGAAGAGTCCCACTGGGCATGCCAAAATGTTGATGGTGGATTTTGGTTACACCTGAATCTAGCCAACGGAGGGGGTTCTTTTGGGACCCAAGCTATTTCCCAGTTGTTGAAGCGATAGGAAGGTGCTGAATAGCTAGAGGAAAGAAGAGAAGAAAGAAATGCACAAAGGTTTAATGTGGTTCGACTAAATTTGGATGACACTGGACCCTATGTCCATAGAGATGTTTTATTAATCTGAAGGAGTTTTTACAGGGTTTTGACTATGGTTTCCGATAGTATTTCTACTAATATTCTATTACTTACTTGCTTTTCCCTTTTTACAGTGGTTTTAGCCCCCCATTTATAGAAGCATGGAGGGATACAAATGGAACTAAATAAACTGTATATCTGTTACATCAAATATTAAATGTACAAGACTACCTAGGGTACTATATACTGGCCTTTAGAGGTTGCTTTTAGCATGTGAGACTTGATAGTCATATCTGTAAAATGGTGGTGCAAATTGTTTGTTGGCCTTATACTCGACCTCAGCGAACTTCTGGCTTGGTAAGGCTTCGTCCTAGTAAGCTCAAGCTCATGCGCTGAAGGTGTTGCTGGTCCGTGACCTCGAGCTCGCTCAGCCAGCGAGCTCGGGTCCTTAGTGAGCTAAGGTCCTTTGTACAATGACCTCGCGATTTGGTGAACTCGTACTTTTGTCAGACTCAGCTTCTTCTGGACTTTTGCCAACCCACTTCACAGTGTCAAGTTCTACTGATAACAATTATTATTATTATTCAATAATGCTACACCCACATTTCCTTATATTTATAAGTAATAAATGTAAATTTATTAGTTTTTATTATTATTAAATTACTCAATTTATGAAATTTATAACATAACATATAAAATACTAAAAGAAAAAAAAAATTACATTGGATGACATGGTATTGTGAGTGCTGATTACAACTATAACTATCATGAACTGTAAACACTTTTCTCGTCTAATTGTCGGTAGTTTTGACCAACCAAATTGACCTAAGTTATACAATCAATGCAATGGTATGATTAAGAATGTACTAATAATACATGAAGAAGCTAATTTTCAACGTTCTTGTCTTAAAAAAGAGACACAAGAATTCTCATCTTTCGTTTCTTTCTCATTGATGTCTTATCTACCTCGAAGAGATTTTTACTTGCATTAACTACATTTAATTATATGAATTAAATTGAACTGATGATGAATAAATATTTTTCATTGATCTTTAATGTAATATTATTTCTCTTCTATTTAATTATATACTTTTTTATTATATACAGCTTAAATATACTCACTGCAATTAAAAACTTATGATTTTCCTTGCTTAAACATTTATTGTCAACATGTAACACCTGGCATATCTTCTTGTACTAAGCTTGGTTTGAACTGAAAATAAAACTGTTACCAGGGAGAATGCTTTAAAGGAAAAATTAGAGATTCCATATCTGTGATATGATGCAAATGTATTTTGTTTATTTATCTTTTAGGATTAAAATTTAATTTGTTGTTATTATAAATCAGTTTTGTACTATTATTCATTCATGTGTTGTTATGTCATTTAAAAATTATTAAAATTTTTTAACTGTTGATAAAAACTATTAATTACTCTTATTTCTTTAATAATATGACATCTTTCTATTAATTAATAGTATAAAAAATTTTATACTAATAATAAATCAAATTTAGACTTTATAATTTAAAATATCAAATTTAATATATATATATGATTTGCTCCGTTAGCAATATTTTACCCACATGAATTATTTTTTAATTAAAAATAAATAATGTGATTATTTCTTGTTAAAACCACAAAATCAAACAAAATAGATAGAAGTATAAGGTTGAAAAATTCTACTCACTTTTCCAATAGTTTCAGAAGAAATTACTAACAATGATAATACCCTGTTGAGAGTTTATAGGAATTGAGATTTGATGAATAATGTATATTAGCATATTTTTAAATTTTAGTTTTCATCTAAAATATCACTTCATAAAACAAATTATCCGGTCAAAAAGTCATACTTATTACGATCTTGATACTATTAGTTTAATTTTATGATTTCAACCACGAAGAAAAACGTGTAAATTTCATTTACTTTCTCAACAAAAAAGTACTTCATGTAATTTATGTATGAACAAAATAAATATTAGGCAATTTAATTTTTATATTTTAAATTATAAGTGAATAAAATAGAATAAAATCATACTCTACAAGTGATAAATTATATTTTTTCCCACTTTAAATTATGAGCATTTTTTTTTTTTAGATTTGAATTATATAACTAGCATGTAAAATAAGATTAATTGGAGTATAAGAAAGTTTGTTAAAATCCTGATAAAGACAATGTTTTGCACTAGTCCTTGTATTTTCATTTTGCCAACAAATGAGATAATAAATACTGAAACTAGAAATGAGCTCATCGAAACCTCATAAACCACAATCTCCCTAACACTGAAGAACAAGTATATGTGGAACAATCCACATAATTAAGGGGGTCCCTTATCTGGAAACTTACTTTAATCTGCTACGTCAAATAACACCAAGAAGAAGAAAAGAATAGGCTAAAGATAAGACCCACCAAACTTCGTTAGGTAGTGATTATTAATAAGAAATTTATATAAAGCTATGTATAAATGATATCTTCCAGATAATTATGGAACAGGAAAGAGTTAAAGAGCTCCCTAAAAAAAAACTTATATTTAATGTACTGTTTAAAATAATTTAGAGTAATATTTTAATCATGAAATTGATTGATTCTTATTTGTTGCTGAATATTTTTTAAAATTTAATTATTTTTACATATTAAATAATTAATAGATTCTTGTAAGACATTGAATGTATAAAAAGAAATTATGTGAAGACACATTTTTCGGAAACAACACTAAAAAACAAAAAGGGAAAAAAGTTGTTATGATGATAATATCATTTGGCATGATGTGTGACCAAAAAAATTATATGTGGGCAGCAGACGTGATGGGCATGTAGCTCCCCCTCCCTACGTGCTATAGTGTATGCTAGGCTGTTTGAATCGAATGCTATTTATTTAGGTCTTAAAGTTGGTTGAATTTAATGGATTGATTTGACATTAATATAATTTCATTTTTATTATGAATATTTTTGGAATCATACAAATAGATTGATAAAAGTCTAAAGGACAGACCTTACTAATGAAGGCTCAACTCAATTAAGATTGAGGTCATTAGAGTAAGACCTCAAGTCGTTAAATGCGAGCTCAACTCGTTAGTCAAGGGTCAAAGCAGCAACCTCAGATCATTGAGGATGAGGTCAAGCCCATAGGTCAAAGCATGCTCCCTGTGGTTAAAACTGAGAGAAGGGACCAACTTGCAGGAGTTAACTTATAGACATCAACTTACAAACATCGACTTGTATGATTAATTAATTATTTTCATGGAAATTTGTGGAGCAAAAGTCGATTCTAAATTCTTTTCCTTTTTTGAACAACATTAAGATTGTACACCCAGCAATTATAAATAGGGCTTGAAATTATTGTATAAAATGATATAAAAATGATACTCTGAAAAATATAGAAAGATCATACATCTAACATATATAAATACTCTGCCAAAATAGACAAAGAAAACACAATAATCATAGACGTAGGCATTGCACTCAGTTCAATCATGTTAAAAACTTCTAGTATTCCCCTGTTCTTCCTCTCTCTCTCTTTTTCTTTCTCTCTCTTTTTATACTATTAGTTTACATTTTAGGGTTCTAAACTTAGGTTGACTGAATTTGCATGTTAACATTTTGGCGTTAGAAGGAGGGCCTAAACTGCATTCTGGTTTAATTTTTTGCATTTTGGTTGATTTTCCACCCAATCATAATGGTTAGAGGAAGAACCACCAAAAGTTTAGATACTTCAGTTGATCACCAAGAAGGCCATGTAAAACAGCAGTGGGAACCAGTTCTTCCTGCAACAGGCACTTTTGCCATCCCCGTTACAGGTATTGCCACTGGCATATCCCCAATGGTCCATCGCCATCCTACTGCTATTATTCCTAAAACTGACGGAGTACAAACATGGCACCAACGTTAGAAGGCACTGAAGAATAAGGTGAGGGAATTGGTTGATGTAGTTAGGGTGCTGGCACAAGCACAGGCTCAAGGCATGCGAAACCAGGTTGAGGTCACTACGTCCAAAGGAGAGCTCCAATAGCCACGACAAAGAGCTCAGAAGGAGAAATTCCCTTTTCAATGGTCTATGGATCTGAAGCTATGATCTCAGCAGAACTTGAGGTAGCTGCACAATGAAGAACAACCTTTAATCCAGAGGATAACAATCAGTTGCTTGCTACAAAACTTGACCTCACAGAAGAGACAAGAGAAATAGCTCACCTCATGATTGTGACCTACCAACAATAGATCACAAGGTCCTACAACAAAAAAGTCTGAGTTTGGAACTATAAAATTGGTAACCTCGTACTACGCCTTATTCTTCCCGGAGCTCACAAGGCTAGTGAAATGACACTAGGTTCGAATTGGAAGGGCCCATACATTATCAAGAAAGACTTGGGAAATAGAGCTTATCACTTACTAGATTTGAATGGAGTTAAATTCCTATAAGCTTGGAATGTTGTCACCCATATTATCAATGAATTTTAGTTTGCCCATCTAATCCTATAATATCATTTAGAAACTAATAAAAGCACCCAAGTTTTCTTTTAAAATTTTATGGTTTTATGTTTGTGCTTGTTAATTGCTGAATAGATTTTCAACAAAGTATTATACAGGAAACAAACTATTCTCAGGGTTAAAAGATCCATGGTTTGCTAGCTGGAGCCCATTTGAGTTGACCTAAAAGTCATCGTTTGTAGCATACTGGGCATTCATCTTGATTCTAACCCAAATTAAGTCATGGTTTGCTAGCTGAGACACGACCTACCTGGATAATTCATTGCAAGATAAGGCATGACCTACCTGGGCAATTTATTGCTAGTTGAGGTGCAACCTACCTGGGCAATTCATTGTTAGCTGAGGCATGACCTATCGGGCATTCATCTTGACAATGACAGAGTCATGACGTGCTAGCTAAGGTACATCCGTGCAACCTACCTGGGCACTCGACTCATGCTAGCTAAGGCGCATTCATGCAACCTACCTGGGCACTTTACTCGTGTTAGCTAAGGCGCATCCGTGCGACTTACTGGGCATTCATTTTCATAAATTTATGAAGTCATGGTTTGCTAGCTGAGGTTCATTCATATTAACCTATGAGTTATCATTTGCAACTTATTGAGTATTCAACTTGACTAATGTTCTTAAATTGTGATTTTCTAGCTGAGGTATCACATGCAACCTATTAAGCATTCAACTATAGAAACTAAGAAGAATAAAGTAGGAATATTATAGAAGTTTATTTAAAACCTCCTTCCAATGAGGTGAATTTACATGACAAAGTTCAAGAGTGAAACTAAAAAATTACAAGATCATGGCCTATGAAGAAGACTGGCCCTTAGTAGTTGAGTTCTTATGAGTTGGAGGATCGACATATGGGGAGAGCAAGTCATCCATCATTTAATCATCAGTGGCCTCCATGACCTGCAAGCTGTTTTCTCTTTGAATATCACCCTAAGTAGGAGAAGCTCCACCAGCGGACTACACATCCTTATTGGAAGAAGCTGCCTTCGCAACTTCTTTGAAGCCTTTAATGGCCTCTTGGACATTCCCGTCAAAAAAGGAGAAGTCCATCTTTAGGTGCTCCTGCCACAAGGTGTACAAGAAGCCTCTAGTAGTATCTTTTTCCGTTTTTGTAACTAGCACAACAGTCTTTGCCTTAGCTCAAGTGATCTCCTCTTTTGCTAGAGTAAGCTCGTTTATGGCCACCTCATTCTCCCTCTTAGCAGCCTCAGCTCCCTGCACCATCACATCCAGCTCGGCCTTTTCTCTTGATAGCTTTTCACCTGCCTTATTAAGATTTAAGGTAAGACTGGATGTAATGGCTTCACAGTTTGTCATTTTAGGAGACAAAGCTTCCTCAACCTCTTTCTTAGTGACCTTGGTGTCTCTCAGTTGAGTCTCAAGTACTTACATTTTGTTCCTCAACTCTAACGCCTCAAAGGTTGCAGCGATCAGGTCACCATTAAGCTTCTCTTTGTTCTCCCCCCAAGCCAAGAGCTTGCTCCTCAACTTTATCGACCCCAATGCACTCTGCGAACTCAAACAATTAAGTTAGCTTACAAGGAGGCCAAAGAACCTGAGTGAAAGGACTTAACTTTCCAGTAGACTGTGATGAGCTATATAGCCCATTAAGCCCTTACCAAACATCTCTGATTCTAATGCCTGGATGCGGGCCTTTAGGATTAGGTCCACATTTTCCTATTGGAAGTCAAAGTACTCCCCTATCTTTGGACCAAGGCTATCAGGTTGCCCTTTGGTCTCAACCTCAGGTGCCACTTGTTATGTAGTGGTAACAACTTCCTTCCCCTTGTCCACTTTTTACTTCTTGGCAGGGGCCTCAGATAAGGATGGGACCTCGACTGCCTCGACCACCTCGACTACCTCAAGCTACGAGGTGGGAGCTAACACTTACAAGGTCACTATTGCTATGACCAGAGCAGGTGAACTTGCAGCAACAAGGGGTGCAACAGTAGTAGGAGCTGATGGAGTCACTATAGTAGTAGGGTTGACAAATCGAGTAGGGGCTAGTGGTATATTAAGGTTCAGCCTCACTATGTCTTTGTACTCTTGAAAGTTTGCTGGGCCAATTTCCTTGATTTGGTAAGCTTTGATGTCTCTAGTAAGCTCAATATTTAAATCTAGAGCAAGCTTGTGGGAACAAAGGAGATCCTCGTCAAATTTGAGATCATTTTTAAGGTCATCCATAATAGCGAATTAGCCCAGCACTTCAACTTTCTCAGCTCTTGATGTTAGTTTCTCTTTACCAGCTCTATCTATAAAATCAAATAGAATGTCAAATCAAGAATGAAATATATGAATTCATGAAAGCTTGCATGTCTTCCACTTGCTTACCAGGGGTAAGGATGAAACCAAAATTACAAAGATGACACAGAGAAGGGCAAGAAACATAAAACCAATGGGTTTTATAGCTCTTTACATTAGACTTGCCCTTAGCATCCTTGTGGCAAAATTCTCTTATACCTGGTCTGCCAAGCTAAAAGATAGTAAATTCCATCCTACTGACCCATGTCGTTAATGCTATAAAGATAGCAAAGAACCCTTGTTAAAGGGGGAGGAAGGTTATTCCTAAGGTAAAGGAAAGCAAGAGAGGTGAATTAGGAATAAGAGTTCGGGGTGAGCTGAAAAGGACAGAGCTTCAATTTATTCAATAAGTTAACAATATAAGGATGAACTGGGAACCTAAGCGTAGCATTAAAGTGATGGGTGTTGAATGCGACAAATCCTGGAGGAGGATAAACTATATGATCATTAGGTAAGGGTGCCATAACGTGGCAACCCTTGGGAAAATGATATGTTTCTACTATGCTCCTGAGCTTGTCAAGCTTGGTGGTCAAGAAATGGTGATTAAATATAGTGTAACCTGGAAACCTCAGACTCCTAGCGACTTGTTGACCTTCACGGGGGTCAAGATGAGCAACAAACTTTTTAGCAACCTTGCCATTCCCAGAGGCCGCTTCATCTATGGTATGCACCAGCTCTTCACTTCAGGCTGGAGAATCAGACTCATAGCACTCCCTACCTGGTGATCTCGGCATTTATAAGCTACAGGCATCTACACAAGAAGAAAGAATGGTCAAATCATTGCAAGCAAATCATACTTAAAGGCTAAGATTGAATAAAGTTTCCTATGCAATAGGCCATACATGCCTCGAATCACCATACCTAAAACCCAGACCATTGAAAACATGGGGGGTTTGATCAACAAGCCCATCAGGTCACTAAATCCTAGGAAACAAAAGGCTAAATCGAATAATCTATAGCACTAAAACCAATAGATAAAATTCCTAGCAACTAACAAGCATACACCATCGAATCAAGCAACAAAATATTAGAAATCCATAGAACAAGGTGTTTGTAAAAAGTAGAAACTCAGAGTCTGAGAAAGCTTACTATATTAAAGGAACAGGATGAGTTTTGGGAAGAGGATAATGAGCAAGACTGGTCTCCGACAATCTAAATCCAAAATACCTGATCGCAAACTCGATGAAATAAGAAAGTGAAGAACGGTGGTGATTGTTCATGAACTTGAGAGGCAAGTAAGAAAAAGTGCCGATTTTCGAAAGTAATGAGTGAAAGGGAAAAGGGTTTTTTCTCACTTTACATAGCTCAAGTGGCCTCACCATTAGATCTGGATACTGATCAACTGCCCTCAATCTAATGGTCTAGCGAATAGCTAGGATGAGTCATTGCCATGCTGATGGTTATAGGATGATGTGAACATTAAATGTGACCATAATGGTATGGGTCGGTGCAGACAAAATGATGGAACAAAAGTCTAAGTGGTACTATGGCAAGATCACAATCGCCAGCTTTTACCAATAAACTATAGCTCCCAGTCCGCAGATCACATTGAGAGTTAGAAACTAATGTTATGGGTATTTTTGGAATCATACAAATGGGCTAGTAAAAGCCTAATGAATAAACCTAGCTAATGAAGGCCCAGCTCAACCAAGATTGGGGTCGTTGGAGTAAGGCCTCAAGTTGCCAAATGCAAGCTTAGTTTGCTAGTCAAGGGTCAAAGCAGTAATCTCAGGTTGTTAAGAATGAGGTCAAGCTCATAGGTCGAAGCACGCTACCTGTGGTTAAAACTAAGTTACGGGAGTCAAGTTGCGGATATCAACTTGCAGACATCAACTTGCATGATTAATTAAGTATTTTCATGGAAATTCATGAAGTAAAAGTCAATTTTGGATTATTTTCCTTTTTTGAACAACATTAAGATTGTATAGCCTAACAATTATAAATAGGGGTTGAAATCATTGTATAAAGGGAGACGAAAATGATACTCTAAAAAATATAAAGAGATCATACATCTAACAGATACAGATACTCTGTCAAAATAGACAAAGAAAATACAATAACTATGGACGTAGGCATTGCACTCGACTGAATCACGTTAAAAACTTCTAATGTCTCCTGTTTTTCCTCTTCCTCTCCCTCTCTCTCTTTTTATACTATCAATTTACAATTTAGGGTTTTGAACTTGGGTTAATTGAATTTGCACGTCAACAATTTTAGTATGAGATATGTATAATTTTGGGATTGAGATTAGTACAAAAAATAAGAATAATGATATGATCTAATAAGAAACTAAAAAAATAACTTAACTCAACAAGAATCTAGAAGCCTAAGATTGATAAATATTGACCCATTTGATTAATGGATTAATTAGTTCGTTGATTCTGTTAGGTTAATACATTAATTCATTGGATTAATCTATTAGTTTGATAATATATAATAAATAATATATGATTAATTATTTAGTGTGTGTATATATATTTATTTATTTATAGGAATTTATGTTATTATTATACTTATTTTTAAGTAAAATAATTAATCACTAACATTACAACATAAGAAATTAGAAATTAAGAAAGGCTTTATAGAAAAAAAAAAAAAAGAAAATGGAAAGGTTACTTAGAAGGAATTGAAAAAAAAAAGTTAAACAATAATATAAATGAACAATTGAACATTGAATAATAATAACACAACTTATACAAGGGACAAATTGTTTGAGCAAAATATTTTTGATAAAAGAATACAAATAACGATACAAGTTTGTAAGTGATAATTAAAAAAAAAATATAACTATAAGTTTGAAGGTTATAATAATAATAATAAAAATTATATAAGTAGTAGTAGTAGTTAATTAGAAATGTGATATGAATATTTAAAATATAACAAGTTATTTAACTTATTTGGTAAATGTTGACTTGAGACTGGAACTGATACTATAACAACTTGAAGCCTAATAGTAGTAGTAGTAGTTAATTAGTAATGTGAAATTAATATTTAAAATATAATGGGTTATTTAACTTGCTTGATAAATCTCAACTAGAGACTATGACTTACACTATAGCAACCTAAAGCCCAACAACAATCGAAATATTAATATTTAAAATATAACAAGTTATTTAACTTATCTGATAAATGTTAACTTGAGATTGGAAATAATACCATAGCAATCCAACTTGGTGAAAAAGTAACTTAATTTAAAAATGACCTAATTATAATTTTTATCCGTTAGATTAACTTTATAAGGTTGGGTAGCCTATTTTGACAACTCAACTGACCGAAAAGGTGTAATAATAATCATAACATTTTATACTAATCTTATTTAATTAATTCTTCACTAGTGTTTAAAAAAATTCATATGGATAAGTATTCTTATAATTATTACAAAAATTGTTTTAACAAATTTTTGTGAAAAAATTTATCTCCCATATCAAAAGATCCTTTTTTTTTAAAAAAAAAAAAAATTAGTGGAGTCATAATTTTTTTTATCTATTTTTATACAGAAATTATGTATAAAATTTTAAATTTTACTAAAAAATTATTAGATTTTATATAAAAATTCAGATTTATATGTTAAAACTTCTAAAAAAATTTCTTAGATCTTTAAATACGCACTAGAAATTATCCTTTTATTTAATATTATAGGCAATGAATAGGACACATTATTATAAATTAGTCAGTTTTTTGCAAAAAATATTGTGGAAAAAAGAAGATTTATCATGACCCACAACATTTCCCATGATAACAAAGCGGTAGAAAAATGCTGTTTGAGTAATTTTTCCAACGAAATTTCTCACGAGACAGCAAGTGTTTTTCTTTTTTTTTTTTAAATTGGTTTTTCTATAAAATGAGTTGTGAGAAATCATTTTTTTGTACAAAAAAATTATCCACGGTATTTATATCATGGGAAATTTGTTTTTAAAAAATAAAAAATAATATTAACCATGGCATAAACAGCGGGAAATTAGGAAAAAAGTAAAAAAATTAGAAATTTTAAATTAAAATGAAAAATAGTAAAATTAAAAATTAATTAAAATTTTAAATTTTAAATAAATTAAATCATGAAAAATAAATTTAATTTAAATAAAAAATAATATTAATTGAAATTGAAAGTTGAAAATCAACATTTTTTATTCAAACCATTCTTCTTTTTCGTCTTCCTCTTCTCCTTCGGCATCTTCCTCCTTGTCATCATCCTTCTCCTTTTCATCTCCCTCTTCCTCATTTGCACCCCTTATTAGACGTCATTCCATTCAACTTTTTCAAAAGCACCATTAGAATCTATCAATGTGTCAATCATATCATTATCTTCAATCTCATCCACATAACACATCTCTTCATATTGATGAGTAACCTCTAATCGATAAGACTTATCAAATGTTTTCCTGGGTTTTGTCTTCATAATAACCCGACATTCTAATTTCTCCTTTAGCCTTCCTAGATATGGTGTGTAATAAAATTGGATAGCTTATTGGGAAAATATAAATGGATCATACTTCTCATATTTTTTTGTGTGCTTTACCTCGACAATCCTATAAGCAAGATGCACCTTTATGCCTTGGTTAATGACAGGATCAAACCATTCAAAGGAAAACAAAACCATTTCCTTAACAATTCTTCTAGGGTACTTTAATTGAATGACTTCTTTTAGCATTCCATAGATATCATCTTTACTAGAGTTGACATTACCTATACCCCTAAAACACACTCCATAATTGAAAGTTCTTTTCCCCTTAGTCCATGATTGTGTGTGAAATTTGAACCCATTGATGGAGTAGATAGGCCATGTTTTGACAATCCTTAAGGGACTTTATGCAAGGTCATGTAAGTAAGGATTGTCAACTATATTTCGATCATCATGAACCTATTGAGTACAAATAATATTGTGAATTTACGTATGTGATGATATATTAAAAACAATCAAAACAAGGACATTTTACAAAACCATTCTACATATTGAGTTTTTATTCTTCTCTCAACTTTGGTGTCGAATGCATTTGGAGTAAATACATGCACTATTTCAATGAAAATATTGGATAACCCAAGGTTAGGATTGATAAACTATTAATTTATTTATAAATGTACCAAGTTACAATGTAAGTATGTTAGTTTTATGTAGTTGAGATATGGTTGGACTCCATTATAGTTAAGTAAAACATGTGATGTTCCTCTCCATTTAGGAACCAAGTCACACACTTTTTGGATTGTCGGCCATGTTGATTAAAATAGATATAGTGGGTTCACTTAGATGATCATCCTTTTAACACTCATTATGGGCAATTCTTATACTTCAACTCTTAACATCAGTGCTAAAGTAGTATTGACAAAATTGAACGATCTATTCTCAAGAATGCTTTGCATATACTTCCCTTAACTTGGGCTTTATTAACAACTTTCTTCTTTAGTTTATGCAGGCACCTATACAAAATATGTTAGAACATGGATGACAGACATGAATACATTTAGTTCAAATGAAATGAATGACTAATGTTATGGAAGATAAGTTCAAAAATGGAATTACCTTTGAAATAGGTACATCCATTGATATTAGATTGGACCCTTAACTTGAGCTTCAAATAGTAAATGTATTGGGAAATGTTCCATGACATCAAAGAAACCTGGAGAAAATGTTCGTTCTAACTTGCATAATATGAGGGGGAGTGTTTCTTTCAGTTTGTACCAATTCACTTTCACACAATGTTTTCAAGCACAAATCCCTAAAGAATTGACTTAATTCATTAATGGATTTCCCTATAGGATAAATCAAGCCAATGAATGCTATTGGAAGTAAATATTTCATAAATATATGATAGTAATGGCTTTTCATGCCTAGCAATCTACCAACACCAATGTTAACATGTCTATCAAGTTTGGATACATAATTATCAAGCATTTTCAATTGTTTAACTTATTCACAAATTGCCTTTTTTTGGTCAATATTGAATGTATATTGTGCCTTTAGTTTGTAGACCCTACCATTGGTATACTCTTGGAGTTCTTAGTCTCTTCACATGCACAATTCTATCAAGTCCAACCTTGCCTTCACATTTCCCTTCAAGTTTCCTTTAATGTTTATCACCATATTGAAAATATTGTCAAACATATTTTTCTCAATATGCATGACATCTAAGTTGTGCTAGAGCAGGTTGTTTTCCTGCATGGTAAGTCCTAAAATATACTTCATATTTGTCTAACTATGCTCCTTACTATACCTATACAATTTGATTAGCCATGTTTCCGTCACCTTAGGAACATTACACACCCTATCATACACTTCCTCACTTGATAATCTTGGAAGGGTTAGGGATGCCTCAACCCTATTTTTAAAGAACAATAGCTTATTCCTCCAATAAACATGGTGAATATCCAAGAAGAAATGATGAGAATCAAACCATAATTGCTTTCTTCCATGTTTTAAAGTGAATGCCTTTATCTTCTCCATATATAGAAGACATGGTAGTTTTCTAGTAGTGGACCAACTTGATGACATGCCATAAATAGGGAAGCCATTTATTATTCACATTAGATCCACTCTTATCATAAAGTTTGAGACATCATATGTTAGGACACCATGATCCCACAATACATTTAACTCATTAGTCATGGTTGCGAATAGACATCAATTCTACTTTAGGATTGTATGGACCTGGTAAAATTAAGGTTTGGAACATGTAAAGAATGATCATGCACATTTCAAGTGGTAAATTGTATAAGGTAACAATGAGCAGTTAACATGAGTATGGTGTAGCAAATTGATTAAATGGACTGAATCTATCAGAGCATAAGCCAAGTTGAATATTTCTAGTTTCCATTGCAAATTTAGGGTAAGTTCTATCAAAGTGCTTCCAAGCTTCTTTATTAGATGGATGTTGTAATACACCTTTTTCTTTTCAATGGTCATAATGCCATTGCATGTGCTCTGTTGACTTCATAAAAGCATACAATCATTGAAATCTATGTATTAATGGCAAATAATATATTCTCCTAAAAGGAACTTCCTTATATCTTTCTTTTCCTTATCATGGTTCCTCGAATCTTGGTTCACCATAAAATTTAGACATCTTCTCATTAATATCATCTTTGTAATATAATATACAATCATTAATGAAATAATCAATCTTCTTATGCCTTGGGTTAAGTTTGCTAACCAATTTCTTGGTCTTATAGAAGTTTTTTTTTGGACTAAGTTGTTCGATGGAGAAATCTCCTTTACAATGCCATCATTTCATCAAAATATCCTTTTGGTGAATTATAGTATGATTTTATGCTTAACATTATAATTGCCATTGATAACTGTGTGACTAGTACAACTTGATCACAATGGACATTGTGTAGCATACAACATATCATAAAATTATTAAGCATTATTATTAGGAGGCTCCTCCATATCATTTCGAGTGAAAGTTTGGAAGTATGGACCACCAACATCATACATCATTGTTTTAAATTAGCTAACATTCATAACATGAGTGCCCTAAAGCACATTACTAGAGCTACCAAGTTTAAAGTTATAACCTACATTTCTATAGGGTTTTTTCTCCCTATGACAAGTCCAAAACCAATAATTCAGTTTAAACCTATGTGTATACAAGCGTACTTTAACTTCATCTAGCATAAGATATTTCCTATTATCACACTTGACACATGGACATCCTATTCACCCTTCACTAAGAAAAATTCTTTGCCAGTAAGCAAAGTCAACAAAATCATTAACCCCAATCATAAACTCATTTGTATATCCATCCTTCCATGATAGTAGCCTATTATATATCCATAAACATTATGCAGGAATATCTATATTTAATGCTGTGCAAACAAGTAACAAAAAGCTAACCCCCATAAGGAATACTTATGCCAATATAAACATTTATTTCATTATGAAGATTGAACCAGACATTAACCAACACCATACTTAATGCATGATCACTATGACAACAAACACTATAAGCTCCTTAGTGTGGTTTTACACTAACCGGTCTACATTTGTGTTTGCTAGCAAAGGTGGAACATCATCACTACATTTTCATCATTACATGTGTGTTCTATTGTGACATATGCATGCCTTAACTTTGAAGTTTATTAATTTTTTTGTAAAGCTGTATTTTTTGAAGCCCTTGCTTCCGTTCCACCAATGCTTATGACTATTAGGAGTTGAATGATGAAAAGGAAGATTGATGGCATTCATAATGAGGTATTGGTTATATACCATATTGTTTACAATTACCCCATAAGGCAAGGTTTAGTTTGCTATTGCATGTTTAGGTGAAAGAATCTTGGTATCAATATCACAAGACTCATTTAGTTAATTAAAAGAATCCTAGAAAACAATCTTGTGTTGTAGGCTTTAATTAACCAAATGAATCCCATGATACTAATCCTAAGTGTCATTTACCTAATTTAAGGCTTTAGAAACTTATAAGCACTGCCCTCATAACATTCCACGCAAACATGAAATAGTTGATTGAACCTCACAATATAAGATGATCATAATAATAAGGCATATGGTTAATGCCTGATTGTAAATACCATCCATCTTACTTTTCCTCTCATCTAACTCATCAGTACCATACAACTCCTAAAATCATAGGTATTAGTAGAATGAAAGCTAGGACTTAGAACAATATAGCTTTACAAAAAATTCATGACCTTTAAAATAAGGTACATGTCACACTAGAACACGCATACAAGATAAAAATTTCGTGATGATGACATTCATCAATTGAGTGTTATGACCTTTAAATTGTCATTTATCAAAATTCACATAAAATGACTTAATCATAGATAAGACTATTTCAAAACAATTTAGGAT
This sequence comes from Saraca asoca, assembly GCA_026873985.1. Lineage (NCBI taxonomy): Eukaryota > Viridiplantae > Streptophyta > Magnoliopsida > Fabales > Fabaceae > Saraca > Saraca asoca. The sequence goes on along the minus strand of JANHAO010005308.1, from coordinate 3,641 downwards.
ATATTCAGCATAATCAATTATATATGCATGTATGCTTAAAACCCTTTTACTCCTTAACATGCAACCAATCAAAAACTAATTAGCGTTCAGACCCAGAGCCCATCCATTTTCTTCAAGTTCTAACAAAGCAATAAAAAAAAATATAGTATGACTTAAAATCTTTTAACTCCTAACAAATTGTAGTAGCACGCCCTTGGTATGCAATACTGATTTTTGCTTGATGTGTTGTTCAAGTTCAAGTCTCCAATAACATAAAAAATAAGTAGTTGTAATTACATACATAGCATGAACAAAAATTTTTTGTTCTCCTAATCTAATTTACCTCTAAAGTGCCTAACAATATAATCAAATTGTTGAAATTATTTTTACCAATTTACATCATTATAAACTACCAACAATTAAGTATAGTATTGTACCTAATATCCTAAATGAAATAAAATCCTATTTTTTCACTCTAAAATAAACTCTATCAATACATATTACAAGGTAAATAAGAAAAAAAATATTGTAAAAATAAAATCAATATAAACCTACTTGGTATAAGCAATAAAAAAAATAAAAATTACTTCAAGCTCCACACAAAACATAAAAATCAATTTTAAAAATACATTTAGAAAATCTAATCTACAATCTCAACTTCTAAACAAAAATATTTGAAAATAATTGATAAAAAAGAGTTTATCTTTAGTGGCGATCAAGAAAATTAGTAAAGATGGTCGAAAAAAATGACACACATAGTGGTTGAATGGTGAGAAGGAAGGAGGGTAGATAAGGAGAACAAAAGAGAGGAAGTAGCAGAAAATGATAGATCTAGGCACCTGGACTATTGATATTTTTAGCTTTCTCATGGTATTTCCTATGGCAATAACCATGAAGAAAAAAACAAAAAAGAGAAATGGTGTGCTCTATGCTTTCCCATGACTTTGCTTAGGAAAAATCATATTTTTAAGTTTCCCATGGCATTTCTACAGTCTATAGGCCATGGTAAAGTCCAAATTCTGCATTCCCATAACTTTAAATTGTGAGAAATCATGGGTAAATTGAAAAATAAACTCCAAGACTATGATATTTTCCATGCCTTTTTCTATGGTTTCCCATAGCAATTTCCCACGGCTTTGAAACTGTGGGAAATTTTCTGTTTTCTTGTAGTGTGACTCAATTGATAACATTTGTTATTTCTGACCACTAAAGTTTTATATTTGAATTCCATTACTAGTAGCCTAGTTAAAATTAAGTAATCCATAAATATCAATGTCATTTTTTAAGAAAGCTAATGACATGTGCTAGATCTTGAAATGAAACAATTTTTATATTTCTAAAATGTATAATTCAAAAGAATAATATTTTAAGCATGATGGTTTGAAAAACCAAAAAGTGATAATAGAGTAAATATACAAACTAGTGTCATATATTGTTTCTTATTTACAATTAGTATGTAGATTGTGATGATTAACATTAGGATTTTTTTTATGTATGTTGAAGACTCATAACCATTACTTGAATTTTAAGATGTCTACTCAATTTACTTTTTAATACTCCTTTTTGAGTTCAGCTTTTAATAAATAAATAAATAGTAATTAGGTTTATGACTTACCTAGTAAGAAACAACTATGCCATAAATGAAATAAGTTTTCTAATTAATTTACTTTTAGGAAAATTTATAATTTATTTATTATTTTTATAAATTGTGTAAATTTTTTTAATAAAAATATTCTAATGCAATATGCATTTTGTGTTAACAATTATGAAAAATTTTCTAAATCTATTGTTATCAGGAGCAAAGCTAGATAAAAAAACATTAAAAGGCTAAAATATAACTAATCAAGCATTTATGTGATAATTAAAACTTTTTGGGAACTAAATCCGTAAAAATGTAAAACTTATTAGTACAATATGATAAATATAAGGCCAATGGCCTAATAGACAATCAAAGCCCAATCTAGCTAAGAGCTTCAATTGAGTAAAAGACTCCTTTGCCCTTCTGATTGTCTATAAATAGTTAGGTATAAGTTCAACTGATAATTATTAAATACTCCATTATCTCATTTGAAATACTCTCTAACTTTAGCATTAGAAGGACTCTGTGGTCTTTACTTCTCAAGCCATTTTGCAATTGATTTCTAGGTATTGCATTTTGTCACTAGAGATTGGAGTATTCATCAATTAGTGTTGTCTGCGGAAAACTGCAAAATGCAACAAAATCATGAACAACATTCTCTGCCAAGATCTAGAGCTGGTGATAATAGTTAAACCTTTATAGATCAATGCTCTATTCATCACCATTATCACAAGCATAGGCACCATTGACATCACCACCATAATAATGATGTTGAAGTCCTATATGGTGAAAATCACCAATTGTGTATAGAACTTGAGCAAATTCGGCAAGCGCTCTATGTAAGCAAGATGATAATCATTGTCACAATGAATAACAGAATTACTATCATGATAAGGAGTGATACCACCATCACTAAGATGACCGAGAACATCATCAGCATGATCATGATTACTACTCTGACAAGTTTGAAAGAGAACATAAAGTTAACTCCTGGCCCAATGGAAGGTAGAGTATAGAGGTGAATCAATATAACAATTGTAACAATCATGATTAACATGGGCATGATGATAGGGAAAACTTACATCCTTTCACTCAGGATGTCATAAGGATGGCAGTACCCCAGAACTTTAAGGTCCCAATGAATCTAGAGTCCTATAATGGAATAATCAATCCTTAAAAGCACAAAGAAGTAATTTGCGCAGCAATGTTACTCTCAAGGGTGCTAAATGTGATAATATGCCAAGCATTTTTCACCACATTAAAAAAGGCAGGTCTTCATTGATTTATGAATCTAAAGCAAAATTTGATTGAACAATTTTAAAACTTAGCGGATTAATTTTTTTCCCACTTCATGACTTTTCTAGCCTATGAAAAGACCAATGTAGCACTTATAATGATAAAGTAAGGAAAAATGAGTCATTAAAGGAGTACCTTGGTTGATTCAACCAAGCAACTCTAGATATCAAAGACTTTTAAAATGTAGTAGTTATGCATTCGATCTTGATAGGATTGTTACCAAGAGACTTCTCTAAATCTTTGGCAAAAAAATCGGTGGATAATCTAGTTGATCTTCTCACAAAATTGACGAAATTTATCAATGTTGAAAAGGTAGAGCATGCAAAGAAACAAGCCAAAAGAGCAAGTGAAGACCAACAGAGAAATGGTAGAAGTGATTATAAGCATCATTATTTTCCAAAGCCAAGATTCAATGATTACACAATGTTAAACACCTCATTGAAAAAGATTATGGATGATGTAAAGGTAATAGAGTTGATGAATCTTCTACCTCAAAAAAATTTGAAGCCACCTTATTTAGGAACAAAGAAATATTGCAAATTTCATAAGCATTGGAGTCATAGTACAAACGAGTATGTAAGTCTGAAGAATGAGATTGAGGCATTTATTAGAAGAGGACACCTTTAGTAGTATAAAAGTTACAATTATGAAGAGGATAAATGATAACTCTATGCAAATAGAGTTATCTTGATAATTTTTAGGCTTAAATTGTTGAAGTTTGAGAGTGATTTTTATAAGTCAATCTATGTTTTTAGTTATTTTTGTTATTCTGTTTAAAGTGGTGTTG
>JANHAO010005307.1:0-22846 GCA_026873985.1 Saraca asoca | reverse complement strand
TGAATGAGATAACTTCTCACCACGGGCTTCATCTTACGTATGCAATACACGATAAATGCAATATAAGATGAATGTACAACCTTTTCTATCCAATTCACAGAATGTATAGTCCAAGATGCCATAGAACTCAATCAAATTGGTTTAGGGCACCCATCCAGACTAACAATACATGCACATGATGAGGTAACGGTGAGGTGGCACAACTAACTAGATGCATAGATTGCATGCGTAATAACTGAATGCAGTTGGAGAGAGAGCTTTATAAGGGGAAAGAGGGAGAGTGTCGGGTAGTCTTTCTTTTGAGGTGGCTTGTGCCAAGGGAACCCTTTGGGTTGGGGAGAGCTGAGGCTCTTTGTATCTTCATCTTACTTCTATTCTTTTTATATTCTTCTCTGTAATCTCTGTAATACATATCTTCTGTTCTACTCAATGTTTCGACCATTGCTTAGTGTCGGTCTTCTTTGATGACATATTGGTTTATAGTTCCAACTGGACACAACATTTGACATATTTAAAAGAGGTGATGTAGCTTCTATTACAAAATAACCTATTTGCCAATAAAAAGAAATGTCTCTTTGGTCAAATTTCTGTAGAATACCTAGGCCACATCATTTCAGGAGAAGGAGTGTCGATGGATCTTTCAAAAATTAATAGCATCATGGTGTGGCCAATCCATCAAAATGTCAAGAGAGTCCGGGAATTTTTAGGGTTGGCAGGGTACTACATGAGGTTCATTAAAAACTATGGGCAATTAGCTAAACCTCTTACTGAGTTAACCAAGAAAAAAGCTTTTAATTGGATAGCAGAAGCTCAAAAGGCTTTCGAAGAACTTAAGTAGAAGATGACTATTTTTCCAGTCTTGGCTCTCCTGGATATTTCCAAGGAGTTTATCACTGAATGTGATGCATTAGGCGTGGGAGTTGGAGCTATCTTAATGTAGGACAATAGACCCTTGGCTTATTTCAGTAAAGCTTTAGCAGCCAAAACCTTTTCCAAGTCAGTATATAAAAAAAAGGTCATAGCTCTGGTTTTAGTGGTCCAACACTAGTGGCACTACTTTATGGGACTCCTATTCAAGATATATACTAACCACCAAAGCCTTAAACATATCTTGCAACAAAGAATGCCCACAACTGATCAACACTACTGACTATCCAAATCAATGGCCTACCAATTTGAAATAATATATAAACCAAGACCAAAACACAAGACTGCAAATGCTTTATCCAGAATAGAGGAATACAAGGAGTTACATTCAATAATAGTTAAACTTGTTGGCTAGATTTATCAAAGGTGAAGGAGGAAATTGTTGCTCACACAGAACTCTCTTAGTTGGTAGAAAGTATTAAGAAAGATCCAACCTCAAAACCAGATTTTACATGGAGAGTAGATTTGTTGTTTCACAGGGGCCGACTAGTGTTATCCAAGCACTCTTCACTCATTCCTGCAATCATGCATGAGTATCACTCTTCTCCTATTGGAGGACATTCTGGATTCACCAGAACCTACAAAAGAATAACAGGTAGTTTATTTTGGCCTAGGATAAAAGCAAAGGATTCTATGATTTGTTAAGGAGTGTGATGTGTACCAAAGACACAAGTACCAAGCTATGGCTCCTGCAGGACTATTGCAACCATTGCCTGTATCTTAGTTGATTTGGGAAGAAGTCTCAATGGACTTTATTGTTGGATTGCCTAATCTCAAGGGTTTGAAGTCATTATGGTGCTAGTTGATCATTTATCCAAATATGCTCATTTTGCCCTACTTAAGCATCCATTTATAGCTAAGACAGTAGCTGAGTCCTTTGTTAAGAATGTGGGTAGGTTGCATAGGTTTCCTAGAGCAATTGTAAGTGATCAAGACCCAATTTTTCTGAGTAATTTCTGGAATAAAATGTTCAAGTTATAGGGAACTAAGCTGGAGAAGAGCATTTTATATCACCCCCAGACTAATGGTTAGATAGAGGTGATTAATCACTGTTTAGAGACATATCTTTGGTGTTTTGCCTCTGAATAGCCCAAAAATTGATCAATTTGGATTCCTTAGGAAGAATTTTGGTACAACACCTCCTACCACTCATCTACTGGAACAACCTCATTTGGAGTTGCATATGGACAACCCCCACTAACAATTGTCCACTATTTGGAAGGTGAAACTCAAGTGGAATCTGTGGCAAGAGCTTTGGCAGACAGAAATGATGCTCTTAAGCAGTTGAAACATAATCTCCTAAGGGCTCAAAACATTATGAAACAAAACTGTGATGCGTAAAAGAGAGATGCGAAGTTATTAGTTGGAGACTGGGTATATGTCAAGCTGAAGTCCCATAGGCAGCAAACTGTAGCAAGGAGAATTTAGCCAAAGTTGGTTGCAAGATACTATGATCCTTTCCAAGTAATAGCCAGTGTGGGGAAAATAGCCTATAAACTGCAATTGCCTGAGTTTGGTAAGATACAACTAGTATTCCATGTATCTCAGCTAAAGAAAGCTATTGGCAACCATCCAGTAGAGGTAAAATTACCTCCTGAACTAGAAAATGAAGTCCTTAATCTGGTGAAACTAGAAGCTATCTTATCCACTAAACAAGTGGAGAGATAAGGAACAGAGCATACGGAATGACTTATTCGCTGGAAGAACTTGCCAACAAAAAAAGCCACTTAGCAGGAGGCTACAGACATACAAGCTTAATTTCCTACACTCTACCTTAAGAACAAGGTAGATTTTACAAAAGGTGGTATTGATGGGACTATGACCCAAAATTCAGAATTAGATCAGGGCATGAATAAGCACAAAGTAATTAAAGTCTATTCTAGAAAACCCAAGGTCAATTAAATAAAGAGCAATAGGACAGAAAGCATGTACACAAGGGGAGAATATAACAGAATACATGTACATGATGTGGTAGGTGTGAGATGGCATAACTAACTATATGCACTGATTGCATGCATAATCTCTAAATGCAATTAGAGAGAAAGCTTTACAAGGGGATGGAAAGAGATTGCCAGGTAGTCTTTTCTTTTGAAGTGGCTTGTGCCCAAGCAACCCTTTGGACTGGGGAGAGCTCATGCTCTTTATATCTTCATCTTACTTTTATTCTTCCTTTGGTCTTCTCTGTAATCTCTATAATACATATCTTTATTAGGAAATTCAATCAAACAGTTTCTGGGACCTAACAATAACAAGGTTCTAGTTGGTAGAGATGTCATGGGGGATAGCTCATCAAATTAGAAATGGTGTGAGGAGGAGAAAACCAAAGGTGAAATGAAACCTTGACACTTGATCTTGAAGAAGAAAATGGAAGAGTCCATCTAACACAAGCACCAAGTTTTGATACCCAAATGCAACACAAGCTTGGCCAATCCAGCCCGAGAGAAACATTAGACCTCTAATCAGGTTTAGAGACTTTGAAGTCTTCCCTGAAAACTCACAAGATGAGGATGGTGATTTTGTCCATTTAGTAATTTTTACAAAGATTGAACTTGTAAGCTTTGATCAAGCAATCGAGACAAAGACTGGGTTTGAGGCTGTGAAAGAAGAATTGAGTGCCATAGAGAGAAATCAGACCTGAAATCTAGTAGAGCTACCAAAGAGCAAGAGAATAATAGGTGTGAAATGGGTGTATAAAACTAAGATTAAACCAGATGGTGTGGTTGAGAAATTTAAAGCCAAACTTTTGGCAAAGAGGATTCTACAAAGGCATGGATTAGACTATCAAGAGATATTTTCTCTAGTAGCCAAAATTGAAATAGTAAGGTTAGTGGTGGCCATAGTAGCATTTAAAGATTTGGAAATGTATCAACTTGATGTGAAGTTGGCATTTTTAAATGAACCTTTAGAGGAAGAGGTCTGTGTGAAGCAACATTCTAGCTTTGAAATCAAAGGCAGAGAACAGATGGTGTATAGGTTAAATAAAGGCCTTAAACAAGTTCCAAGAACTTGGAATAAAAGAATAGACTCATTCTCCCTTCGATAGGGCTTTAAGAAATGTTCGTGTGAATATGGATTGTACGTGAGGATAACTAAACATTGAACAACCTTAATTGTATTTTTGTATGTGGATGACTTATTATTGGCAAGGAAGAATAAGACAGAGATAAATGATTTTAAGGGAATCATGAAACAAGAGTTCAAGATGTCATATTTGGGGTTATCTTATTTTTTGGGGCACACAGTTTCTTCAAACTTCCAAATGTCTTTTCATGCATGGAAAGAAGTATGCCTCTTACATGCTTAAGAGGTTCAACATGGCTAACTGTAATGCTTCTAAAGTACCAATTGATGCTAGCCTAAAATTGATGAAATAAGGAGATCGAAAAGCTATTAATCCTATTTTTTCAAACAAATTATAGGATGATTGAGGTATCTACAAAACTCCAAACTTGATATAGGATATAGGTTAGGGCTAATAAGCGAGTACATGGAAAAGCCTCTTAATTCTCACCTTTTAGCAACTAAAAGGGTCCTTAGGTATGTAAAAGGAACTTATGACCAAGGACTATTGTCTGCCAATAAAAAATACTACAAGAAGAAGGAACTTATATTTTTAGATAGTGATTGGAGTAGAGATAGAGATAACAGAAAGAGTGATATCTATATTGCTCCGACCGATCACAACTGCCCTCTTCCCTTTCATAGGAACATCATATCTGTGCAGTAGCTCTATGCATCCCTTTGGTGTACATGGAACAAACAACGGTTCTCTATCTCGCATGGCAAGGCGGCCAATATTTAATGGGTGAAAACCATCTACATCCTTCTCAATTCTAACAGCATTCAAGACATTTTGCTCATTCATGTGCTGTCACCAAGATGCATGAAAATGACAAAACCTTCCATACTATATTCAAGCAATCAACAAAGAAAGGATACAACACTGATGCTTATTAGTATGTGTTCCACTCAGACTAGGGGCGGACGCAAGATCCTGAGCCAGTGGAGACTGGCCTGGGTCCAAAATAGGAAAATTTGTAATTTAGTCCCTAAATTTTTTACTTCCTTTCACTAAAACCCATTTTTAAAGACTTTTTTAATTTAGTCCCTGCCGAATTTTCAATTTAGTCCTTCTATCAAAAAAAAAATTTTTTTTAGTATTATAATATATTTTTGAAAAAATTGAGTGGGGGCATGAGCCCCCACTGAGCCCAACATGGGTCCGCCCATGACTCAAACATTAAAGCAGTTTTATAGTTAAATACAGCTCGAAGACATACAATTTAAAGACAATAGTTGAGAATATGGATTCATATGAAATTTTCTTTCCTCCATCTGGTTCTCTAAATCATTTATTTGAGTAAACATCCAAATGCAAGAGATACTATACAGTGGACATTTTATTATGATACCAGACTTTGTTCAGGAAATAATAGTGAGGTACATCAAGGAACAAAATTATGTATTAACATCACATTATCTATAAACTATTCATCAGAGAACAAATGATAAGAGGTAAATTTATTCTACATAAACTGAATTCATCAAATAAGATGCTAAAATAGGATGTGATGCCAAACAATAGTTTTTCTAAATAGTATCATGTACTCAACATGAAAACATCATGACCATTGTCTGCAAGGAAGGATTTTTGATACATAGTGCAGAACATACAGTCATTAAGGAGTAGCTTAACCAGTAAAAAACCACTCTGGAAACTTATTGTAGTTCCTAAAATAGTTAAGACTAATATATAAAGAGGCTAAGATCTCATCATGATTAGAAAGGAATGTAGTTAAGGGATTTAGAAGCATACAGAAGGTAAAGGTAACTGAACAAGAATGCCATGAACCAAAGGATCATCGTTGAAGCCTGAAATATAGTTCAGAACTTCTTGTTCTGTAGAATCCTCAGGCAAATTAACTTCCAAAGAATTGATTCCAACAGATTCACAGGCCTTCTTCTTGTTACGCACATAAGTTGCAGAGTCCTTCCTATCCCCCACAAGAATTACAGCTAACCCTGGAATCACGTCAATGGCTTCTTTCATCCTGGAAACTTCAACTGTTATCTCATCTCTGATTTGCTTTGCCACTGATTTTCCATCAATCACCTTCGCAGAAGCTTCTGGGGCCAAGGCAGCTGCACATTAGTCATATGCAAACAAATGAACAGATGTTAGAAAAGACTAAAATAAGTCGAAAAATGCAGCCACATGGATGTGCATTCAAATACAGATAAATATGGACACTGAACAGATGTATATCAATTATCTCGAGAAGTAATTATAATCTACTTAACAGATGGCAACAATGAAATATACACACAGACTTCAAATCACCACGCCCACACCAAAAGTCAATGGTAAAAAGATACAATGAATATTTCAACAATCAAAGCTCTTCCACAGTTCCACTACCAAATGTAATATTTCAAGCAAACCTACTCAAAATTTTCATCAAATCATATACCAATCTTAGCCAAACTGACACAAATACAGTGCTCCAGAGACTGAAAAGAGGGAGCAGCATACAGGATGAGAAGAAAAGTTTTGATATTAGCTTGATCCATGATCTGAAACTAATGAATATAAAAGGATATAAAGCACACTCAACATAACTAGCATGCATCACATCCGCATTAACATAGTCAAATGAGAACAGGTATAGAATAACGGTTCAACAAACAGATTAAAAACATCACTCAGTCAGTACTAGCTTTCCAGTTTAATTATGTCAAAACCCCATAAAGAAAAGAAGGAAATAAAAAAAAAAGGGACACAAACAAGAGGGAAATGCAATTTGAATCCTAAACACAAGCCTTGATCAAGCCCAAATAACACTCTGTTGAAACATAAAATAAAAAAGAAATTGGCACTAACAGAGAATTCAGTGTTTTTTTGTTAGAGAGAACAAAAATTAGTGCCTAATATTTCTTTTTAGCGAAAAAAAAAAAAAAACACCCAAAACTTCACACAAGCCTCTAAGAAACCAAAGGGCAGAGCTTAATACCATTGGGTACAACAGAAGCAGCGGGAGGGGTTGGAGAGGAATTAACGGCGAAGCTCCGGAGAGAGATGGGAGAGTAAGTGGGGCCCATATGGAGAGAACCCACAAAGCGACGCGGGCAAACGACAACGTGTCTGTGGCTCAAAGGGAGGAGGCGAGCGGCGGTGCAAGGGGAAGAATCCGTGAATAACATGGAAGCCATTTCGAGATGGTTGCTCAGCGTGTTACAGGAAACCTTACGTTATGATGCTTTGCTTTCCAATGTTCGAATGTATTCTCAGGGGCAAGCGCTTTAGTAAAGTAGAAGAATCCCACAGTTTACTGTTCACGGAGGAGACGAGTGGAGAGATGTCAAAACGGTTGAGTCACGATTTCGTTCAGGAGTAGTTTAATTTTGTCTAGATCTAATACAGAAAACAAAAAGACAAAACTCTGCCCCAAAATAATCCAAGCTTGACCAAAGCTTAAGACCATTAAGTATTGGTCCATTGTATTAATGGATAATCCTCTTAACTTGATTTTCTAGAGCTAATGAATTAGTCTGTTACTTTAGTCATATAGTCTGAAAATAAATAATAATTAATATTTGATTAATTAATTGATATATATATATCAAAATAATGTTAAATAATTTTTAATGTTGGAATTAATGAATTTATTTATTTAGGAGATATTTGGTTCAACCCATAAAATTTAAAAGGGAATGAAATTTAATAAGGATAAGTAAAGGTAATAGCAAGAGTTACTTTTTAATTTATCGATTTACTTATATAATAGAATCATACTATTTATGATTCCATTATTTGTTGTTTAATTGGGTAATGATAATAATAATGAATGATGGTCAATAATAACAAATAGTAGTAGACAATAATAAATAACATGGGTGGTGATGCATGATAGTCAACAGTGATAGATAAAAGTCAATAGCAATATTGAATGGTGGGCAGTGGCAATGGCAATAAATAAATATGGACGATGGTCAATAATAATAGATAATGATGAATCATGATCAATAAGGATGAGCGATGGTTAACAATAAAATGTGATAAATAGTTGTAAATGATTGTAACTAGTGGTGGGCAGTGATAAGCAATTATAAACGATGAAAAATGATGATAATGGCAAAAGGTGGTGGTGGGCTGTGATTAACAATTGTAATTGGTAGTGAGCAATAGATAATAGCGAAAAGTAATGGTGGACGATTGTATATGGTTGTAGTGGGTGACAATCAACAACGATAAACAATCGATAATGATGAGCAGTGATCAATGATAGTAATGATATTGCGATGGATGATGGCTAATAGTGAAAAGGGGTGATCAATGTTGATAATAGTGGTGGGCAGTGATCAATAATAAAAGATGATGATATGTGGTAATCAATAATAATAGATGATAATGGGAACTTTACGAGATAAGAGAAAAGCATAAGAGATGAGTGTTTTTCCTTTCTGATAAGCAAAGTAATTTGAAACTTCATGTGGGAGAAGGATTTCAAATTAGAAAAATTCATTAAAGTTAAGTAATAATAATAGATTCCATTGCACATGAAGTAAATATTTAGTAAAAGAACTAACTTCTTGATTTTGTTATCCGTCTCTTAAAGTTATCTAACCAAGCATCCCATTAATGTTATCTACAATATATTACACAAATTTAATAAAATAAATAATTATATTTAATGTTAATAAAATTAAAATAAAAAATTTTAATAAAAGAAAATTATGAGAAAAAATTATTATTATTAAATAAAAAATTGATAAAATAATAATTAATTGACTATAGTTGTTGGGTCATATGTGTTTTACATGAGTGAAAAAAATCAGAATGAAACTTTTTCTGATTTTTTTCACCAAAAGGAACAAGAAAAAATGCGAAGGAAACAACGGAGAGGCATGGGAATTTCTAAAAGGAAAGCTTGCACTGCATATCCCACGCAATAGAGTGACAAGCACAGTAAAATGATGAAAAATTGGTTATTTAATCCATCTAGAATTGTCTAGTAAATATCAATTTGAGATTGGGACTAGAATTAATACTACAGTAATCCGATTTAATAAAAAGTAGAACCTTAAACTATCCCTATGTACAATTTTTGTAAATTGGATTAACCATATAAAACTGGATTAATCCGATTTGACATGTTTAGCAGAGTAATTTTTCTTTTGACTTTTTACTCCACCTATTCTTCATTTTACTGTTTATTTTGTTCTTAATTTCTTGAGATATTTAGCTGTGAAAATGGTAGAAACTTTCCAATTAAGCCAACACACAGGATTAATCATTTAAGATTATTGGATTTGAGTAAAAAAGAAAAATCGACAAATGCTATTTATATTTAACTATTGAGTTCGAATCATATATCTTCTTGTTTTGTTCATTAAAATGCAAGCTTTTATAAAATTTCTTTATACTTGTCATAATTTTTTTTATAAAATATTGTAATTCTGTACAAATTTTGTTTGTAACAAATATACAAAAAATTATAATTCCATTAATCAAAATTGTAAAATAAAAAAATTTCACAAAATTTACAATTTATTTATGGAAAAATTATACTTATTATAAAAAAATTATGAAATATATGAAAATTTTCTACAAATATTACGAGTCTTACATGCATGCAGATTTTTGCCAAATACCTATGAAAGTAAATTCCTTATTAAGATTATCCAAAGTTATTTATACTTTTAAAAATCTAACGTGAGTTTAAATATGGTTGTACTTTTCCATTGTAAATGTTGGAATACCACAAATTATATTATATTCATATATGGCATACAAATATCAATTTTATATTATAAACCTAATTAAAGAATAATCCTGACAATACTTAAGTTACTTGATAAAGATGAACTCCTTAGTGAAGAAAGTTGGATGATTCTTCTTCTTTTCAAATTGCAAGAGATTACTGTTAGAAAAAATTTAGAGACAAAGTGATAAGAAAATAGTAATAAATAAGATGAAAGAAGAAAGTAATAGTTTTAAGGCATATATTACACTTTCTTAAAGGCTATTATCACTCCAAGATACAACAAAACTCAAAATTCTCTAACATGAAGTAGTAAAAATAGTTTATTAAAAAGTCCTATTTATAATTATTGAATAAGCATAACTTCCTATGAGATAATTGTTAGAAACAATTTTATCTTTTTATAATTTTAAATTCTGAAATAATAATAAAAAAATTATTTATTTACCAATTTAAGCTCAAGAGGTCACTCTTGTTATACATAAGATTACTAGAGAAAGTTCACAAATACACCCACTTAGGATTTTCATTTATTTATCCTTTAAAATCGATTTTTCTAAGCTATAAAGTTACCAACATTCATAAGCTACCAGCAATCCCCTACTAGTTTGGAATGTTGGTGTTTATACTTAACTTTTCACACAAACAAGTATATATATATACAAGAAAGTATCTCTTGATTTGAACCTTCAATTAGCGTATATATCTTATAATTTTAATGAGGTTGATGATGACTACAAATTGAACCTCAACTCCTAATGATAAAATTGAAAATATAATACACATAATATCTATTTAATTTCAGTCAAAGTTTATAACTAATTTAGCACTATTATGATCATGTGCTTAAGAGAAACCTCAATCCTCTTGTTGAAACAGCACCACTTCAATGTTTATAAATGTAGAGTTTCATTTATGTCTCCATTGCTTTGAACATTTAATCGATAATTTAACTAGATTCCAAAACACACACAACTATTTATGCGCAATAAACAACACTAGTTAATTTCAAACATGTACAATGAGCTTGTTAGTGTTAGTAGACACATATAAATAACTTATTATTATCCATTGAACTTTGTAATTAAAGGTTACTAATTCAAAGTTGAGTTCCCATTATTGGTATCTAATCTCAAGGGTTTTTAAACTCATTCTCAAAAGAAAAGTTTTCATCATCAACTCTTTAATTACTCTTTTTATTATTTGGATTCACCAAGTTTACATTGGTTTCATATGACCTTGTGATTATACCATTACAAATCAAATGTAAAATATATTTACCAAACTAATATATCTAGACTTTACCATGGCAAAATCTTCAATCCTCTAGACACGGAATAGTTTTAATGATATAATACAAAGATATGACTGATCTTAGTTATGGCCACAACTCTTTTCTATTTATATAATCCTAGCCATTTTCTTCTTTATCTACTATTCATAAGTTTTCAAACTCAATTTTCACAAAGAAATGAGTTTCATACATCCATTCTTGAAATAACTCCTCAATTAGAAATAATTGTGTCACTATACTAGTTGATTACACAACTAGTATTTATGTTTCCATCCCTAATATTGAAATTATACAATTCTAACTTTATGAATCTTTAAAATTTTTAATATTTGGAATACTTATGTCCTTTTAGAAATTTACAAACAACAAAAGCACTTGTACTCATAATGAGTACATATACAATCATTAATGACATCAACTTGATCAATTTAAACAATTGATCTAATAAGGAATTTAACATTGTGTGAATACTTATAAAGGAGATTCTTATCTCTAAAAGATAAACTTGTGAAATGCTTTTCCAATTTTAGCAAACTAATTTTCAATAATTTTTGGCTTAGGTTGTAAAATTGAATAATTTCTCAAAAAATAAGACAATCACATGGGTAACCCCCCACTATGCTTTTGCACTTTTATAATGAAACAATTCCATGGATAACTCCCACTATCCCTTTACACTGTACATTTACCTTACCAAAATCATATCTTGAAGGTAAGATGTTCCTTAACATCATTCACATAAAATAAATTTGTCTCAATAACTAATATGTGTATACTTTACATACAAACATAGTTAATTCCATGATACTCATTCACATATAGAATAAATATAATATTTATGCTCAAAACTATGGACATCATTATAAAATCAAACTTATCTTGTATCATTCTTTAGTGCCTCAATAGAATTATATAAAATATAATAAATATAATTCTTATGTTCAAAACTATGGGACATTATTATGAAATTAGACTTATCTTATGTCATTCTTTAGTACTTCAATAAAATCATATAAAATATATCATGTTCATAGAATTTCCTTTTATATATCAAGAATAATACATTATATTCATGTTATTCTATTGTATCTAATTTAACTATTTTTTAAATAGTCTTTTTTATAGATGTCATATAATGCATGACATATTATGTGAAACCATGTAATTTATCTAATTCATTGTCACTAAATTAGATACAAGACGTTTTTATAAATACTTTAATTTATAATTCCATACTTTGGACAATTCAAGAGTTAAATGAAAGTATCTAATACTTTGCAACCTATTGTTGATAGAATTCTTTATCATCCTTCATGTGCATCCATCTTTCCAAGCTATTTTGACTAAAACTTGAAAAGTAATGTAAGAACATAAGCATTCCTTACTTTCATTTTGTCAAAATAAAAGGGATTATAATATTTTTTAAATTAAGCAAACTCAATATTTCAAAATTGGAAATTGGAAAATTGATACAATGTGTTCCTTGAATCCAAAAATTGACAAAATTCCTAAATCTCCATGTCTTTCAAACATGAAATGGCATGTCTCTCAAACATGAACAATCATATTCCTTACACATAAATTATTATCTCTTTTAATCATGAACTATCATGTTTCTTGTGCATGAGTCATCATAACTATTAAATATGAGCCATTGCATATCTTTTAATCATAAACCATCATATATCTTGATTATAATCATTATATCTTTTACCCATAGACCATTATGCTTATTAAACATGAACTATCATATCTCTTGTACCTGAACCATCATTTCAGTTGCACATAAACTATCATATCTATTAAACATGAACCATTGTATTCCTTAATCATGTGTGAATCATTATGTCCACTAAACATAAACTATCATGTCTCTTATATATGAACGATCATGTCATTTGATCACTAACAACATGCTTCTTGATCATAGATATTTAATCAAATCAAAATACCATACTTTTAACAACTAAATGGATGACAAATTATATCTGTAAAGCAAAGCTTCCTCCATGTGTAACAAATAAAACCTATTTAATATTAATCTGTAACATTACATAGTCATATATGCCAATAATAATTTGAACCATTATAATAAAAAAGGAACAAAATGTTAGAATTTCTTATGTGGACTATCATAATTTAATTAATTATATGTCATTGGATTAAATCAATGACATGATAACTAATTATATTGAATCAATTAAAAGTGATCAGATTATTAAGCCTTTAATAATTTTTAGACTATTAATAGACTTTAGTAGTGTGAACCTTATAATTGGGCCTTCAATATGCATAGTATGATTCAAACAAAGCAGGTCCTTCTTCACATTCTAATAAGAGCTGTGGTTATCCCATTGAAACTTCAGTTTAGTTTCTTTTCCTCTTCTCTGTAAAGATTTATGAGGAATGAACCTACTAAAGGGAGCTTTTGCTATATAATGAATTCTCAATTTACACCATATAAAACTGTTATTATTATTCTAATTAATTTATTTGTATAGATCTAATTCTTTGGAACTCGATGAAAAGAAAAAAAAAACAAGGTTAATTGGGTATTTATTTCTCACAATTAGTATTAGAGCCAAAATTTTCTTTTATGTTACAACGCTCAAATTTATGCAGATTTTTTTTTTAGATTTTATGTGATCCATGATTTGTGATGTAAAAATATTATGAATTTATTACATGAAATTTATTTATTTTTTTTGTTTTAATATATTTATGAATTGATTAAAAAATTTTGTAAATCATCTTAAGATGAAATCATGAATTGATATAATTTAAGTTTTCCAGAAAATTCAATTCACAAATTTGAATGATTTAAAGAAATATTTTTCAAAATAATTTACAATTGCATCTCAAGAGCCTATAATGTGCAAAAGGTACAAATTAATTTGAGAAAATATTGTTGAAAAATGAACTAAAATTTTTGAAATTTTTGCACCATCCATTCGAGCAAAAAATCTTTTTTTTTTCAAAATTCAATTCAATTATAAAGTATTTGCTCAAATTGATTGATGTTTAATTATTAGAATGATGAGATATGCAAAAGCCTTCAATCAATTTTGCAAAACCCAAACTATGATAGCATTCAAATTTTAAACCAAATTTTTTCTAGGATTTGAGTTAGTTTTTAATTCTTTTAATTGCACAAACATGTGCCAATCTTCTAAAATTGATGGAGGGTTTTGATTAAGAATGATATAGATGAAGAAACCTGTGTAAAAATTTTGCAAAAACATGGCTAGATAAGGAGTGTCTGCACCAAGTCAAAAATTAGGTTGAAACAGGTTCGAAAACCCAGTTGCTCTCTACAATGCTGGCAAGCCTCACCCATATGCGACGATGATGCATGCAGTCCATGCTCCACCAAGATGGCTACATATGGTGATTCTGATTATAATGTTTTCCTCCATTCTTTGAGATGATTTTAATGCATTTTTTTCATATTTTTTTGAAAATAAAATTATTTTAATTATTTTTACCCAATTTATTTGATTGCTAATTTGATGTTATTTGAATTTGAAAATTTTACCATGTGATTCCTACATATTGTCCTACTTTTTGTATTGTTTCTAAAATTTTTTGCTACTGACTGGTTATTATTTGGATTTTGTATGTTAGTATACATAAAATTATGATTATGTAGAAATTATATTACTCATGTTATGCCATGAAATTTTATGTAACAACTAGTTGCATAAAATTTTACTAAAATAAAAGCTTTTGATTGTATCAAGAAAAGTGTTGTGTTAATAATATGCATACCTTATTACTGTAATGTTGTTAACATGATTTGTTAGCTATAATGTGAGTGTTAGAATTATATATTATATTCTTAAAATTTTTTAAATGCCTTATTGGTGTTAGGTTTTAAGAACGTGATATTCAATTCTTGTATTATGTTATGAAACCTTGAATATTCTATTAGTGTTAGGTTTTAAGATATAATATTGTTTGTAATTGTACAGTTAGTATTTTATGAGGAAAATATAGCATCATTAATATTATACATGCTTTTTGGTATTTATGATTAATTTCATAAAGCATTTTTCCTTTGTCTCATTGCCTGTGCAATTAACTTCTGTGAGAACTTTAACAACACCAATTTTAAGGACTAGGCTAAATCCTTGAAACTATATCTAGCAATTACGAACATGGACCCGACATTAAGAGAAAAGGAGCCTATCATAAGTATCGAGTCTTCCATTGCTAATGAGGTGCTTCATGAAAAATGGATGCCTTTAAATAAAGTATTTTTGATGGTTATGAAATACACCATGGACAAGATCATATGGCTAAATATTCCTAATATTGAAAAGGCCAAGGTTTTCCTTGACTCTATTGGTGAAAAATTACCAAAGTTTGATGAAAGTACTCTTTTAGCTAGGCTTTAGTTTGTTTCAAATCAAATATAGATGAAGTACCATCTAATACCTAGTGGTTAGATACTGGTGCTACAATCCATGTTACAAATTCTTTACAAGTGCTCTAAAACAAAAAGAGATCAAGTGATGGGGAATTGGTGGTCAAGTTGGCTAATGGTGACAAAGTTGAAGTAAATTGCATAGGAGTAGTAGTTTTGGCTTTGTCTTCTAGGCATATTCTAGAATTAAAAGATAGTTTGTGTATCTTTTATGAGAAGGAATTTAATTTTGATTATTGCTTTAGACATATGCAATTATTCTTTTTTACTTCGAAAATGAGAATATACCTTATACTATAAGTCTACTATTATTGGGTATAGTTATTTGTTTGATGGGCTATATAAACTTGAATTAGATCCTATTGTTAGAAATAATGTGAACTTTGTAGTTAACGGCAAAAGGAAAAGGATAGATGAGAAATCTTCCGTGCTTTGGCATAAGCACTTAGGTCATATTTCTAGAGAAAGAGTAGAGAGATTGACAAAAGAAAGAGTTTCACATGACTTAGATTTCTCAGATTATGATACATGTATAGGTTGCATCAAAGGAAAACTTTCTACTAGAAGTAAAAAAAGGAAAGAACTAGTAAATAAGAAGTTTTAGAGTTAATCCAAATTGATGTTAATGGACTTTTTTCACCTATTGTTATGGGTGAATATAGGTATTTCATCACTTTTATTGATGATCATTCAAGATTTGGATAGGTAGAACTTCTCACAAGGAAATCTGTATCATTAGATACCTTTAAGAAATTCAAGGTTGCAATTGAACTGAAGCTAGGTAAGTGGATTAAGTGTGTTAATTTAAATAGAGGTAGTGAATATTATGGTAGATATGATAAGACAAGTAGAAACCCTAGTCTTTTTGCTAGATACCTACAAGAACATGGAATAAAAGCAAGTTCCACCATAAGTAGTACACTAGAGCATAATGGTATTACAAAATGAAGGAACTGAATGCTCATAGATATGGTAAGGTGCATGCCAGTCCATTCTTCTTTGTCAATATTTTTGTAGGGTGATGCTTTAAAGACTGCTACCTATGTCTTGAATTAAATTCCTAGCAAATCTATGCCTAAAACTCCATATGAGCTTATGTATGGGAAAAAGTCTAGTTTAAGGCATTTCCATGATTGAGCTTGTAAAGTTGAGGTAAGTATTAGCAGTAAAATATAGAGTAAGTAGAAAATAATAGACAAAGAAAAGAAGTATGTAAGAGATAGTTTTGAGGCATATGTCACACTTTCTTGAAAGCTTTTTATGCCCTTGGGATACAACAAAACTCATAAAACTCTCCAAATTAGAAGTAGTGGAAATAGTTTAATATAAAAGCCTATTTATAATTAGTGAATAGACACAACTAATCATAAAATGATTGTTACAGGTAGTTAACTTCTTCTGCACTATTGTGAATAATTAATCATAGTTTTGCATCTGTTCATGATTACTTTTAAATCCTTATGTCTTTTTGAAATTATTTAGATTTCAAAAATAATAAAAGGAAATTATCTATTCACCAAATCAAGCCTAAGTTCATAAGTGTCTATATTTAATTTAAAATGTATAGTGGCCTACTTAGGAAAGCCAACTAGGAAGCCTATGTTAGGTCAATTCATTTAATTACTATTACTCAACAGATTCTTCTTTATAAACTCTTTAAAAGTAGCTTTTTTAGGCAATGTGGGACTTGAAACATCAATATTCATAAAATATCAATAGAAAGGTCTTATAGTCCATTTACTAAGAAACTTGATTCAAAGATCCTAACTAAATACTTCATTAACTACTATAGCAGCTCTAGAGGCAGTAGGTTCTATTGTCCAACTCTTTCTACAAAGTTATTGAGTCAAATCATGCTATTTATTTTGAAGATGAGTTGAAGAGTGGGAGTGAAGCATGTCATATTATGTCTTTTAGAGAATAGTATAATGTTGTCCAACTAGTGACTGTAAAGCAGAGTATTGTCCGACTAGTGACTCCACCAATTGGAACATTTTAGATAGTTCCACAAGATGATCTAGTGCAACTAGTGATAAAGTAGAGAAAAGTAAACATTGAAATTGAAGAAGTTCCTTTAAGGAGATCTCAAAGGGTACATTGACAAGCAATTTCAAAAGACTATATGATATATTTGCAAAAATATGAGTTTGATGTTAATGATGACTCAAATCCCATGAACTTTTTAGAAGCTATTTTTGGTGCAAACTTTTTGGAATGGATGAATGCTAAGGAAGATGAGTTGGGTTCACTGTACGAGGGTAATGTATGGGATCTGGTGGAATTGACTGCTGGTTGTGAACTAGTTTGATGCAAATGGGTTTTTAAGACAAAGTAAAATGCTTAATGTGAAATTGAGAGGTATAAAGCCATATTAGTAGCAAAGGGCTATACTCGGAGGGAAGGTATAGACGACAAAGAAACCTTTTCGCTAGTTTTGACTAAGGACTCCTTTCAAGTTGTTATGGTGCTAGTGGCTTAATTTGATCTTGAACTCCACCAAATGGATGTTAAAACAACCTTCCTAAATTGTGATATATATTAGAAACTATTTATATGAAACAATTGGATTGTTTCCAAGAGAAGGGTAAAGAACACTTAATGTGTAAGTTAAAGAATCTCATATATGGCTTAAAACAAGGTCTAGATAGTGGTATCTCAAATTTTATGAACTAGTGACTGCTCTTGGTTTCAAGGAGAATATACCATATCAATATATCTATTACATGATGAGTGCAAATAGTTATGTGATCCTTGTGTTGTATGTTGATAATATTCTCCTTACAAGTAATGACATGAGCCTGTTGAATGAGACAAAACAAATGCTGTTATAGCATTTTGACATGAAGGATCTCAATGATGCCTCATTTTTATTAGGCATACAGATTCATCATGATAGATCCTAGGGTTTTCTTGACTTGTATTAGATATCATATATAGAGAAAGTGCTTAAGAGGTTTGATATAGATGTGTGCTCTAATTGTTCTACATCCCATTCAAAAGGTTGAGATTCTTTCTAAAGCCCAATATCCTTAAAATGATAAAGAGAAATCCAAAATGAAGATGGTCTCATATGCTTCCATTGTAAGTAGCTTGATGTATGCTCAAATATGTACACGTTCAGATATAGCATTTGTGGTTGGTGTACTAAGAAGATACCTGAGTAATCTAAACCAAAGACACTTGATTGTTGCAAAGAATGTTATAAGGTACCTACAAGGTACAAAGAACTACATGTTGAGCTATACGAAATTTAATGATCTTATTGTCGTAGGCTACTTAGACTTTGATTTTATTGGTTATAAAGATGATAAGAAACACATCTAGATACATTTTTATGATGACAAGAGGAGCTATTTCATGGAAAAGTGTTAAGCAATCAATTACAAAAATCTCTACTATGGAAGTAGAATATATTACATGTTATAAAGTTACTTGTGAAGTTGTATGGTTAAGGAAATTCAAATCTAGTTTTCATATTGTTAAGAGCATTTTGAGGCCTTTAACCATATATTGCAACAATTATGCTACTACATGTTTCTCTCAAAACAATAAAAGTATTACTCATACAAAGCACTTTGATGTGAATTATGAATTTGTCAAAAAGAAAATACATGAGCATCAAACTTGCATTAAGCATATTTCTACTAATTGTATGCTCACAAATCCCCTAACCAAAGGCTTAGTAGTGCAAATGTATTGTGATAATGTTAAGAACATAGGATTAGTTGAGTCGTTTGATGTTCTAGGTTAATGAGAGTTTTCTTCTGTATTTTATTGAGAACATTAAATTTATTTTATTATTATCTCAAGATTTATATAGTATTAATAATATTGCCATATATTTTATATGTGTTATTATTGAATGTGCTCATTTGTTTTGTGCCATGTCAATGGAGACATATAAACTATATCTCATTATTATGTTGAGATTTATTCTCATTTTGGCATATTGGGTAGATGAATAGACCATTTCGTAAAGATATACATATGATCACATTTTGATATATATGTCTGGTTTTTCACATATTCTACATTATGTTTTGATTATTAGAGCATAAGTATTCAAGACATATATGACATTAACATCTCTATCGGAAATGATGATCTGCATTATTGAGTACTTATGCTTTAATGGTGTCATGGTAGTTATTGTTGACATTCATTTTTGTGGCTATATATTGTAATCCAATTTTTCATTTGTTAAACTATGTTATCTAAGTGGGAGATTATTAGAATTTCCTATGTGGATTGCCATAGTTTAATTAATTATATGTTATTAAATAAATATCATGATAACTAATTATATTAGGTCAATCAGACTATTGGTCCTATAATAATACCTAGACCATAAGTGGACTTTAGTATTGTAAAACTTATAACTAGGCCTACAATGATAGGTCAATAGGCTTGGTATGGTTATAATAAAGCAAATCTTTACTCATATCCCAGTAAAAGCTGTAGTTGTCTCATTGAGACATCAATTTAGTTTCTCTCCCTTTTCTTTGTTTGTGAGGAGTGAACCTTCTCAAAAAAGCTTTTGCTATAATGGATTCTCAATCTAAGCCAAGTAAAGTTATTATTATTATTATTATTAGTTTATTTGTGCAAATTTAATGTTTTGTAACATGATATAATAGATCAGGTTAATTGACTATTTATTTTGGACATTTCTCACAAAAAATAGATTCAAGGATAGGTTATAACAATATTTAGTAACAAATCTATAATAAATAATGAATGTTAAAGCATAGGATAGTCAATCATTTCAATCCATGTGCAAGAAAAATAATAATTACTCTCTACTTTGGAGATCAAAATTGGCTTTATCCATAACTCATAGCACCAAACCTTTGATAACTTATTAGGTTTTGGTTTTTTTTTTTTTTTGTAAGTACAACCTTGGCAAATTGCCAAGACAAATATTGCCTAGATAGAGATACATATTAACTTACTTGACAGCAAAGAATGAGAGATTGCATTGTGTTATGGATTCTTGATACCATAATTGTCGCTATTGCTTCAGTTCCTTTTTCCCATCCATATGTTTAGCCTCTTCTAATTGTTGCACATATGAATAATATCACACAAACTTATTTGGAAAACACACATATATCCATTTATTGGTTTGTCATTGCCAATCAAATTTTATAGATTCTATCTTCTTTAAAATATTATTAATCATCATGTCTAAACTCCATCTTCTTCAAATATATGCTTTGAAGATTATTTCCATAAAAGCCTTTAAATTCTTAGAAAAAAATTAGAGATATAGTAACAAGAAAATAGTAATAAGTAAGATGGTGAAAGAAAAAAATAGGTTTGAGACATGTATTACACTTTCTTGAAGGCTTTTATGCCTCTAGGATATAACAAAACTCAAAACTTTCCAATATAAAGTAGTGAAAATAGTTTAGTAGAAAGCCCTATTTATAATTATTGAACAAATGTGACTTCTCACCGAATAACTATTAGAAACAATTATGTCTTTTCAGAATTTTAAATTCTAAAATAATAATAAAAAGAAATTATTTGTTCACTAGTTTAAACTCAAGAGCTTATATTGGACTCTTAATGTGTATAAGATTATCAGAAAAAAGCCATAAGTATACCCACTTAGAATTTTCATTTATATGCCCTTTAAAACCAGTTTTTCTAAACAATGTAGTATTTGAAAAGTCATCAACATTCATAAATTATCAACAATTACAAGCCCAAAAAAATAGATTGAATAAAAACAAATGACCCGTAAGGTAGATATCCCAAGAACATCATGTAGTAGGAAGTTATTAATGCCTGAAGGAAGATTGTTGTAAAGAACCAACTCCAGATGTTTAGTAATGTTATAACATTGGAAGTAAACTGATCAACATTATAGTTGCATTTCCTTGTTTGTATAAACTATCTAGGTAGATCATTCTCTATGGAGCATCTCTTTGCATATGGATTATGGATCAAAGTAGAAGCACTAGAATTATTCGTCTTTTCTGACTTAAGAGCATTGATTCTTTTTAATGTATATCTTATGCTTCATGCAAATTCTCAACTATTAGTAGTCCAATGTCACTCCCTCAATATGTATCTTGTATTCCCCCTCCAAAAATATTCAATACGTAATAATCTCATTTACTTATATTTATAGTTGATATCACTTGAAATTCTATTAACCCCTCATCACTTTGGCTCTTGACTGCCATCACCAATCTCCATCAAATAATACCGTGGATCCCCTTCTTACGCTACAAAAAAATGGCATTTTAGCAACTAAAACTAGTGACCGAAATTTTTCAATCTCTAATGGTGATCAAACTGAGACTACTTTGTGATTGATTGGCTAAGAACAAAAAATATGATATGTTTATGAATTTAGCCACCGAATCAGCAATCAAATTTTTTGGTGGCAAGAATTTTGGTGGCTGTTCGATTGCCATGTAGTTACCAACTACGAAAATTTTGTATTAGTTATAGAAATTTTTTGCGATAAAAAATTTTGGTCACCATATTGTATTTGGATTCTTTAGCCATCGAATTTATTCGGTTGCCATATTGGAAGAAGGATTAAATTAAAAATTTGATAGGGACCTAATTGAAAAGTTCATGGAAGGCTGGGTATTAGTGTTAGTAGGTCAAAAGTTTGGGGCCAAAATGAAATTTTCCCCATTTGGCCTATTGTATAAAATTTTCCCATCCCGGCTCTTCTCCAGCATTCCCGAAGTTTCCTCCTCCCCCTACTCCCCTGTGGCTTGTGTCCAGCCTCCCTCTCTTTCGGCTTGTTGTCTCCCACCAGTTCTAGCAAGTTCCAGTCGCTACTTGATATTTCAGCATCTTCTTCTCTCCCTAGTGCACCCTTGGCCTTCTTCCCAGACTCCCCTGCTACTGTGTTCGACTAGCAGTTCTTCCTTTGGGTTTTTATGGTTCGATTAGCTGAACGTTGGTCCCTTCACTAGCCATCTTCTTCTTCCTCCCCTCTGGTGCCTCCCTCCAGTCCACGGTGGTGATCTGGCTATAGCAGCTCTTTGGCCTTTCATGTTGAGCTGGTTCGGCCAAACCTCCCTCTAGCTCACCAACGTGGTTTTGGCTAGTGGCGAGCTAAAGGGTGAAGCTTCAGACCTTGATGAGTAATCCTAAAATAAAAGATTTATTCTATAGCAACTCTATAGCTAGATGTTAAGAAAATTGTGTAAAAACCCAAAAATGCAAAGTTGATAAAATTGGAAAATTTGCTTGTTATTTTGCATTCCTGATAAAATGTGGAATTTGTAAATGTTTGAATTCTAAAATTTTAACAGAATCCCTAGTAGTCAGTTGGATGTCTTTGAAGGTAAGTAGATAGTCCTACCCTTTGTAAATCCTATTTTATTTTACAAAATGATTTGTTAATCAATATGTTATGAATTTTGTCTACATGATGAATGGATATGAAAATGCATAACAAGCTTA
>JANHAO010005306.1:0-22896 GCA_026873985.1 Saraca asoca | reverse complement strand
CCTAATCAAGAGAGGATTCATTACCACTCTTTAGAGTGATATCTGAGGCCACTCAATGAATTAGTTTGACTATTTAAATCCTTGCACAAGTTGAATCGAGACTCAAATTGGATTTAAGTACTTGGATTCATTTAAGTCAAATAATTCACAAGGTTGAGAAACTATGGTTAGTTAAAAAGGTTGACTTTTATCCATATCTTTGACTAATTCGGATATAGGTAATGAAAGGATTCTATCATTCATTGAAATCAGCCACAGACAGGTTTGTCACCATTGATGACTCCTGTCGAAATTTGGGTAGCTATAATAGCTTGCTAGAGTCTGCTTATAGCTTAAAGTCCATAGGTGATTAATTTGGAGAAATTAGTTAAAATTAATTGGATTAATTTTATATGCCTTCAAATGGTTTGAAGGGTATTTTTTGGACTTTTACCAATATTTCGAGGGCCTACCAGGTCACACGTAAAACAAAAAATGAGTTTTGGCTGCAATTAGGATATATTAGATATCTGGGGATCAAACTACAGTTTGTGAAAATTATAGGAATCAAACTACAATTTATGGAAATTACAAGGGCTGAATTACAATTTGTTGAAATTGGTGGGCTGGAAAATTGTTTTCCAGTGAGGCAAAATGATGTCATTTGCCAGCGGCCTATTTCCAGTGAAAACATTGCATTTAGATAAGGACAAAACCCAAAAAGAAGAATAGGAACCCGAGCTCTGCTAGGGTTTTACTCTCTCGGTCCAACTCCGGCTTTGGAAGCTAGAAATTCTTCTCTCATCTTACTAGCACAAGGATTGGAGTTGTTTGCTTCAAAAGTTGAAGTCAAATTGTAGCCAATTTCCAATGTGGATCATCGGTAGAGGCAGAACGTTTGGATTGCTCCGGTGACGTGCTTCGAGACTTCTTCCGCTGCCAAGCTAGGCCAAAGGTTGGTCACGCTTCCTATTTTATATATATACTATTAGAACACTGAAAACCAATGTGATCTGGGATGGTTTGTTCAATTAGGGTTTTTGGAAATTTTTTTGAAATTTTTGATTTGACCACTGGACGAACCCAATAGCCTTAGCAACCTTTCTCTTGTAGCGCTCTATAGTCTTAGGAGCCTCCTTGCCAAAAAAAGAGAAGTCTAATTCCGGATGCTTTTCCCATAGGGTGTAAAAGAAGGTGGCGTTGGTCTTGGACTCTACCTTCTTTGCTGCTTCTGTAATTAATGAGGCAGTCTCTGGTTAGACCTAGTAACCTCCTCCTTCTTAAGGGCAACCTCCTTTAAAGCATCCTCAGCTCACCATTTTGCTTCCCTTCCCCGCTACTCTATTGACCCAACTCACTGTCTCGCGATCTCGGCTCACTGCACTACCTAATTAGCACACTTCTGAGCCAGGTCTAAGTCGATCCTTCCTTGTTCAGGTCATTAATTGTAATGCCAAGGTTCAATGTAACAACCTCACTATCTGCCTCTTTGTGAGATAGGGTAGCCTTAGCATCCTTGACCTTTTTCTTCAGCTCCAGCACCTCAGCAGTGACGACCGCCAACTCATCCGCAAGCTTCGCCTTTTCCTCCTCTTAGGCTTAAAGCTGCTCATCTAACTTCATCATCGTCAGCAGGTTCTAAAGAGCCATATAACCAAATTAGATTACGAAGAAAGCAGGAGAACCAGGATAAAAGAATTCTACTTACCACTAGGCTATAGTGAGATGCATAGGTTACCAACCCTCCAGCAATGGTGTCCTCTGATTCCAATATCTGGATCTTGTTGCTAGGCCCTAGGATGACATTGACATTGTCTATAAAGATATTGAGGTACTCTTCAGTCTTAAAGTAAGGCCTAGTAGGTTGCTTCATGGCCTCTACCTCTGGAGTCGCCTACTTACAGCTAGCAGCCTTCTTCTTCTTCCCCTTATCCATTTTTTGCTTCTTAGCAGGAAGCTCAGAGGGGTTGGTGACATCAGTTATAGCCTCCACTTCAGGCTGAGAGATCGGAACTAGCTCTTATGAAGGAGCTAATGCTAAAGCTATAGGTCGACTTCTAACAATAGGAACTATGTTAGAATTAGAAGTCGACAAGGACTCCCCCTTGTCAAAGTCAAATGGTGGCACTCTGAGGAAAAGCTTCATGATATCTTTATAATCATTAAAGTTTACTGGACCTACCTCCTAGGCCTGCCGAATTCCTATTTCCCTAGTAAGCTCAGTACCTGTGGCTAGTATGAGCTTGTAGGAGTAAAGGAGGCTTTTATCAAAGTGGAAGTCATTTTGAAGATCTTCTAAGGCAACAAACTAGTCTAGAACTCCTAGCTTCTCAGTTCCAAGAGTTAGATTCTTGCCGATCCCAACTACAAAATAAGACAAAGTTAGTATCAATGAAACAAAAGTAAACAAGTCATTAAGCTCATATGCCTCTAGCTTGCTCACTGGGTGTGAGGACAAAATCAAAATTTCAAAGATCGCAGAGGGATGGATAGGAGATATAAAACTAACAGGTTTTATATTGCCTCGTGTTAGACTTCTCTTTAGCGTTCCCCCTACGATAGAATCCTCTTATGCGCGTGGCTGAGCCGAAAGATAATAAAGCTCATCTGATGTGCTTGCACCCCTAACATTGTATAGGTAGCACAGGACCTCAGCTAATGGCAGTGGGAGGCCATTTCTCAAATAAATTAGCACCAAGGAAGTAAGCTAGGTGTAAGAATTGAGGGTAAGTTGAGATTGGCTAAGTTTGATTTTGTTCAAGAAATTAATGATGAATAGCTATATGGGAAACCTAAGCCTCACAACAAGGTGTGTGAAACTAATGGTGATAAACCCCGAGGTGGATAAAGAGCATAGTCATCTGAAGTAAGCATTATGAGGTGACATCCATAGGGGACTCAATGTCTGAACCATGGCCTAAAGATTGTGCAGGTGAACAAATGAAATGTATAGATTGAACACCTAATGGTCAAAAGGTTGCCGACTCGTATTGGCCTCTTGGTCCTTAATAGGGTCCAAATGAACATTAAAGTCCCTATTAACCTCACCACTCCTTAAGGTCGCTTCATCGGGATGTCACACCCATTGCGCTAGAGAGCCGGGCTCATTATTGCCCTCTAATTGGTGATGTCGACGTCTACGATCTACACCCATCTACACAAAAGAGAAAGGGGAACGGTCAAGTTGGTGCAAGCTGACCCTACCTAGTGGCTAAGGCTAATGATTTCTTATGTGATAGGCCACGCACATCTCGAGTCACCGCACCTAAAACCCAAACTCCAGAAGATAAAGGGGACTTAACAATGTAACCACAAATCTAGAAAACAACAAAAGACTCGAAACTGTAATCAAAAACCCTAGAGTTTAATGGCAAATTGCCCAAAGAAGACAAACCAAGCAAAAGGAAAATGTACAGGTAAGCAGTTTCAGCCAGAATTTGGAAGTTTCAACCACAAGCAAATGAGTCTCATATAAGCAATAGAACAGGAAAATCCAGAAACCACCAGTTAAAAGGAGAAAGACTTACCATGATTAGCAAAA
Organism: Saraca asoca; assembly: GCA_026873985.1. NCBI lineage: Eukaryota > Viridiplantae > Streptophyta > Magnoliopsida > Fabales > Fabaceae > Saraca > Saraca asoca. The sequence continues at coordinate 19,376 of JANHAO010005306.1, read as the reverse complement.
GTAGAAAGTCCTAAAATGTGTGTGTGGAAGCGTTTCCCAATGAGCAGAGCCCAACTAACAAATGGGGAGTTAAAACTACATCGATGGCAGCAGGTAATAATGATTAGTTGTAGGGAATGATAGAAGAAATGAATAAGAAGAGCTTGGGAGTTTTGGATTTTGAATGGCAAATGAGAGGAAAAGAATAGCCTTTTCAGTTTATATGGCACGCAGTGCCACCGTTAGATTTGGGAACCCATCAACTACCCATAATCTAATGATTCAATGAGTGCCAGCAGAAAACTGACAACAACATGGTGCGCACGCTTATCAGAGGCAGGTGTAATCATGACAAGCCAGTGGTAGAAATTAAAGAGTCATAAACAAAGTAAGCAGGAGGTTACCAAACAACCTGTAGGATTGTAGATCACCAGTGATGGACCAGAACTCCCAGCTCACCCTGTGTCCAAAAAGTGCTTCATACACCAAACTCTTGTGTGAACACCTTAAAATCCTACGTCCAGGAAGTGTTAGCCACTCACCAAACTCTTGTGCGAGCTATGTCTAAGAAGTGTTTCATGCATCAAACTCTTACGTGTACACCTCAAAATCCCACATCCAAAAAGTGCTAGCCACACACCAAACTCTTGCGTAGGCCACATCCAAAAAGTGCTTCATGCACCAAACTCTTGTGTAAACACCTCAAAATCCCACATCCAAGAAGTGCTAGCCACACACTAAACTCTTATGTGGGCGGTGTCCAAGAAGTGCTTCACACACCAAACTCTTATGCAGACACCTCAAAATCCCACATCCAAAAAGTGCTAGCCATGCACCAAACTCTTGCACGGGCCGCGTCCAAGAAGTACTTCACACATCAAACTCTTGCATGGACACCTCAAAATCCCATGTCCAATAAGTGTTAGCCATGCATCAAACTCTTGCACAGACACCTCAAAGGCCCGTGTCCAAGATGTGCTAGCCATGCACCAAACTCTTGCATGAGCCAAGTTTAAGAAGTGCCTTTTACACCAAACTCTTGCACGGACAAAGGCATATTTGTGCGACCCACATTGGCATTCGTCCTTATGCTAGCAAAAGTCCTCAAGCACTCTAATGCTTGACTTCGTTGCCAACCAAGATGAGCTAATGTGACCGACTGATCATCCAACATGGCACATATCCTTTAAGTCATGATTTATTGACTGGAGTCCATTCATATAAATTCAATTAATGCCATCCAAGGTCAATTGACCTAACGAGCACTTGTTTTATCTAACGTTTATCGAGTTATAGTTTGTAAGGACTTATTTATGTTATGGGCCACAACCTACTAGGTCACTAATGTTGCATGCTCGAAAAAGATAAGAAATAAAGTGCAAAGCTTCATTACAGAAACTCTTTCAATGAGGTGAATTTACATGAAAAACTAAGAGAATAAATCAAAATAAGTCTATAGTAGACTAAGGAAGAGTTAGATCTCAGTAATTGCAAGATCCACGAGTGAGCTGAGTTACTCCAATCCTTTCTTAACTTCCACTTGAGCTGGCACACTGTCTAACTTGAGCATCCCTAAGGTGCCTAAAGTGGGAGAAACAATGTTTGGGGTAAGCAGAGCGGCTACACAAGTTCTCCCTAGTTCTCCTCAGCAACAAAAGCATCCTTCAACTTAATCAAGCCACTTGGAGGCTTAAGGATGTCCCAACACCACCATACAAGCAGACAAAGGAACACAGTTGGAAGGCTTGCATTCCTTCGAAGTTGAAAGCTTCTCCCTCAGCCTTATAACTCTAGGACGCTTGAAGAAACTAAACAATTAGCCCACTAGAGGACTAAAGAGCAAAAAAGAAGGAGTTAAACTTGTTAGCACCATAAGGAGGTTATAAAGAAATTCCTAGAGTCCCCAAAGAGGAATGCCCCATGGGAACCATATGCAACAAGCCATACATACCTTGTAGTCTCATGCAGCAGGCCATACACACCCCATAGCACTTCGTTGAAAGCCAGAACTCTAGAAATATAAGGGGCTTAGCCAATATACCCATCTGTTTATTCCTTAAAGCAAGCAAGAAGGCTCCTTATGCCTTATATAGACTAGTCTAACCTCACAGAAAGATCCATAGGGAATCTAGCCATACTAGATCAAACAGTCTAGAAGAAAGCAGGACTGCCACACTAACATCAATGGAACATGAACAGTGGAAGGTCTGGCCTAATGTAGATGAAGTGAAAGATTGAAGCCTGAAGTGATAACATAGCAGGATTTGGATGAAGAATTTGACTATATGGCAAACTATAGTTGAAAGACTTGACACTACCGACTAGAGCAAAGGATCTGCTAATATATTACAACTCCCAATCCACAAGGCAAACTAACATTTGGGGACCTAATGTTATGGGTATTTTTTGGACAGTGCAAAATGGGCTGGTTGAAGCCCAATGAGAGGCTGGGTTCAATAGAAAGCCCAAATCACCCAATGTTAGAGGTCACTTAGCAGAGGTCATACAATGGGGATGCCAGCTCACTAGTTGCGAGCTGGGGACACAAGGCGAGACCGAGATAAGTCCCAACTCACCATGGACGGACTTTCTCTCACTGAGCAGGGCATATTGCCCTAGTCGCCTTTCAGGAAACCTATTTGGACTAGCTCACCAGACCCATCAACGTAGCCAGTAGGTCACCCAATGAGAGCTCAGACTGCCAAGTGAGCTGTCTCAAGGATTATGTACTGAAAGCCTGGGGTCTAGTCATCACTCAAAGGCATATTCTCCCAACCAACAAGTCAGCCCCCATAACTGACACATCAACCTCTAAAATTTGATAGTGAAATGCCAATCATTTATTACCTATTATGGCGAAAATAATCATTTTACTATTTACTAAATTATATTTATAACCCTTCCAACTTTTATAAATAGGAGAAGGATATATCATTATAAGTAAGTAAGAGCAATTTCATGTAGATACTCTGTCAAAATAGTGAGAGAGCACTTGTAAAGTGAAAGAGCATTGGTATTGTAACTCTCTTGCAATGCGTGGAAAAGTCACCATACAAAGCTAATACAAACCACTGTGGATGTAGGGGCGAAATTGTCTTAAGCCAAACCATGATAAAAGCTTCTATGTCCATTGTTCTTCCTCTTTCTCACTCTCTTTTCTGTTTAAGTTTAAGTTATCAACTTGCAACTTAGGTGTCTCAAGAATCGTTCCCGTTGACTAAAATTTGGATTCACAGAACCAAATTTTACCATCAACACTTCTATAGTTAATGAGGTATCATTCCCCCATTAAAGCCATCAAGTGCCTTACTTGGAGTTGTCAGGGTATTTACCGTGCCTCGATAGTTAAGGCCCTCAAAGCCCTTATTAGATCTTATAGACTTGACTGTGTTTTTGTTTGTGAAACTATAGCATCTTTTGTCAAAATTGAGGAGGTTGCCACTTCTATTATGATGGATTTTTTCTTTATAATTCCTACTCAAGGGACAAGAGGTGGTTTAGCTATTTTTGGAAATTTGGATTGGAATTGGAAGTTATTTCTGGGACTAATAGATTAATTCATTGTGTTGTTAAGAATTAGGGTTCTTTTCCAAAGTGGTTTCTCATGGGTGTGTATGGTTCTTCTTACTGCGGTGACTGGCCAACATCAATTATATGAACTACAATAAAAAAAAAATCATGGATCCATAGATGATTTTAGGAGATTTTAATGCCCTATTACATTCTCAAGACAAAGCTAGATGTCTTTCAATGGGTAATTCTAATGATATGGCCTTTTCAAGATTCAAGCAAAATTTTGGTGGGATTGAATTGGATTTCTAGTGTAACTGGCATGCTTGGGATAATGGGAGAGTTGGTAATCAAATGATTTGTGAAAGATTAGTACATGATTTTGGATTCTTTTTTGTGATCAAGATTATTGTCCTAGGCTTTCCCACTTTTTCTCTACATGATTGACAGATGAGTCTCATAAAGAAATTATAGCTAAGGCATGGCTTGATAACTTTCAAGGTTCTTATGTTTTCTAATTAACTCATAAACTTAAATCAATCCAGAATGCTTTAAAAGCATGGAATAGAACTCATTTTGGGTTCTTTAATTCTAGATTGGAGCTCTTATATAATGCTCTTCAGGATATTTCTTCATATGGGCCTTTAAGGGAGAACAGATTATTGGTAAAACATATTCAAAGTAATATTCATGAGCAATTGGTTTGTTACGAGGAGATTTGGTATAAAAAAATCCCATGAAATTTTGGAGATAGGGATTCTAAATTTTACCAACTATTTATTGTGATTAAAAGGAGAAAAATATTGTGGTTGAAATCAAGCATCTATCTAATCAGTGGTTAAGAAATCGTGTGCAAATTAAAAATTATTGTGTTTGGATTTCAAGAGTTGTTCTCAAGTTCAAATCATTCATTCCTTGAGGATCTTTTTGGTCTTATTCAACTTATAATATTTGATGTTAAGAACTCTAAGACGTGTGAAATTCCTTTTGAAAAGGAGATTTAGGATACTCTTTCGGCTATGCCTGATCTCAAGGCTTTGAGTCTGGATAGATTCATGGTTATTTCTTATAAGAAAAGTTGGGATATTGTAGGTTTCTAGGTAGTTCAAACTTTTCAAAGTTTTTTCTACTCTTGTTATATGTTGAAGGAGTTGAACTCTACTTTCATTTTGCTAATTCCAAGTGTATCAAGAGTAAATCAATTTGGAGATATTGGTCTATCAATTTATGTAAACTTGTTTGCAAATTAATTTCTAAAATCATTGCTAATAGAATGAGGTTGGTTTTAAGTTCCTTAATTTCTCCTATTCAATCAACTTTTCTTCTAGAAAGATAGATTGCAGAAAATGGTTTATTGACTCAAGATATTATGCATTCTTTTCTAAAAAGAAAGGAAATGGTGGCTTGATAGGCTTAAAATTAGATATGTAAAAGGCATAACACAAAGTGGAGTGGAGATCAGTGCTCAAGATTATGGAATTATTTGGTTTTAGTCCAATCTTTGTCCACTGGGTGGAGTAATGTATCACTATAGTTTCATTCCAAGTTCTTTTGATCGATAGCTTAATTAAGAAGTTCTTTCCATATTGTGGCCTTCATCGATTGGATCCTCGTTCTCTCTATTTGTTCATATTGTGTTTTGAGATTCTCTCAAGACTTTTGTTTAAAGTTGAAATGGAAATGAAAATTCATACAGTTAATTTGTCTAAGGATGGGCCCTCAATTTCCTATTTGATATTTGTTGATGACATCATGATATTTCTTAAAGAAAACATGAACAAAGTTATTCATATTTAAGAAATCCTGAAGGTTTATGAGCAATGATCAAGTCAGAAAATTAATAGGTGTAAATTTAAAGTATTCTTTTCTAAGAATGTTCAAAGGGCAATCAGAAGAGGTTTAATGGGTTTTATGTAGATTAGACATCTTAGAAATGAGACTGAGTATTTGGGAATTCATTTATTCTTATCAAAGTCTAAATTAAGGGATGTCTAATTCTTGGTTGATAAAGTCCAAGTTAGATTATTTTGTTGGAAGAAAAATACTTTGTCCTAAGCTAAAAGTTTATAGTGATCTATTTAGTTTTGCAACAAATTCTTGTTTATACCATGTCTACCCTTAAAGTTCTATTGGAGGTATGCTCTAAATTGGATTCATTATGTAAAAGGTTTTCGGTGGAGAGTTGGTGATAAAAAGCAAAGATATTTTTTCCCTAAAGTTTGGAATGTTTTAAGCCAACTGAAAGTCATGAAAGTATTAGACTTCAAATGTTCTCATCATATTAATCAAGCTTTATTGGCTAAATTATCGTGGAAAATTAAAACTGATAGAAATGGATTTTGGTTTAGATGTTTTTGGGATAAATATGTTAAAAATCTCAATTTTTTAGATTATGAGAATTGTTTGGGTTCTTAAAATGGCATTCAAGATGGTAAACTTTTGATAAAACAAGGGAGTTGTTGGATTGTTGGTTCTACCAATTTAATTTAAGCATTAAGTGACCTTTGGGTATCAAATTGTAGCAGTTTAATTCCAAGAATTAAAAAGGGTATAATGGCTAATGATGAGTTGAAAGCCTTTGAGTTAATGGTTGGCAACCATAAGTTGTGTAATAGTTCTTTAATTCAGTATTTATTTTGCATTGAAGATGCCATTCATATTATATGGTTAAAAATTTCTCAAGAGAGCAATGATAAGCTGGTGTTGGCTTCAAATACCTGAGGGAAATTCTTTGCTAAATCAGCTTTCAAATCAATTATGTCTAACCTAGCAACATCCACTAATTCAACAACAAACATATGGACTTAACTTAACTATGGAATTTGAATATACATTAGAGATATAAAATAATCTTGTGGAGATTTGCTACTGGCATTTTACCCACTAGAACAAGGATTGAAATCTTTTAGGAGTTAGGAATACCTTATATCCTCTTGGTTCTCTAACTTCCAAAGCTATTGGAGCACTAGAATGAGGTTGTGGTATTCATTACTATTGCGCTCATGTGGGTTTGGGAGTTATGCAATGCAGTGCTAAATGATGGATATCCTATTGACACTGATAAACTTGGCTGGAGAATTGAATTTGATTTGCAGAAAGAGAATGCCCTGAAGAGAGGTTAGGGAAAGGGGCAATTTTATGGGTTTTGCTACAATTAGGGCTTTGGGGCTAAAAATCTTCACCCCATTGTAATGCAATTAAGTTCAACGTGACTCCTGCTAGGTGAGAGTATTTGGGCCTGTTTGGGAAGCATATTTTTTGTTTTTAAAAATAGTTTTTTTATTTTTCTGTTCTCCAAAAATAAAAAAATCTGTTTGGCAATCTGTTTTTAAAAACTATTTTTCAAAAACTGTTTTCAAAAACTGTAACTAAAAAATAGTTTTCAGAAAATAGTAAAATAGTGTTTTCCCTTGTTTTTATATATAGCTGCTTTCAGATTTTTTTCAAAACTAAGAAGAATACCTATTTTCATTAATGAAAAAGTTATAAATAATATTAAATACATTTTTTCCATTTTCAAAAATAAAGAAAATATTTGTTTTCAAAATTTACATCCAAATAAGTTTTTTATTTTTTAGTTCTAAAAAAAAGTTTTTAAAAATAATAAAATAAAAATATCTGAAAACACTTTCAAACAGGTACTTTGCTTCCATGGTAGTTTTGGCCTGTAATAGTGAAAATAAAGGTTTTAGGTTTATGGTATAATAATTATGAATTCTCTTCCTCAATTTGGTTGAATTATTGGCAATTTAGAAGGCTATTTTGGTGACTTATTCAGGGTTGGGATTGTTCAAATTAAAAGTGTCTACGAAGTGGTCGTTGATGCTTTGTTGTGTACTTCTAGTTGTCCATGGCGTGTTATTTTAGTATTTGAGTATGTCAAGAGTCCTTTTTCTTCCGTGAATAATGTTAAGTTGTTTTGGTGTCCTAGGGAGTGTAATGAAGCTACGAAGTGAGTTGCACATGTAATTATGAGTAGTAGATGTCATCTATCCCAGATTCCTTTGGCCATTAAAGCCTTTGTACTTCATGAATTATTCTCCTTTGTGGATTAATAAATTAGTTTTTTCTTAGGCAAAAAAAAAACATGTTGAGTATGTTTAGCTCAAGTGACCTGGATGTTTCTTTTCTTTACATTTTTTATTCAATTCAGTGTCTTTGTGTATATGAGTCTAGTGGATTAGGCACTTCTATTATCACAAAAAAAAAAAAAAGAAAAAAAAAGTGAGAACCAACACAAAAGAAGGAAAAAAATATGGTTCTGAATATTTTTCATTTCTTTTGAATAATAAAATAGAGGTTTCAGAAAATGACATTATACAAATATAGTCTTCCTTTTTCCAAATTAATTAAGCATGAATGATCACACATTAAATTACTCCTCTTATGTCGTAAGTTCAAATTATTTAATTGAAGATATTCAAATTATTTGGTGAAGGGTTGTAAAACGATCACAAATATCTTTTAAGTTGGATAAGCATATTTACATGAGTTCAGAGAGTTGATAAATAACTCAGCCCAAGAAGTATCCAAACTTATTGCTGAATTAGTTTAGGGTAAAATTTCTAACTCCCCATATAATTCTTTTTTTTTTTTTAGTAAATGCTATATATACTTTTTATTATTATCCAAATTAACGTCACTAAAAATTATGAATTAATTGTATGTCATTTGCAAGCAACTCTAATTATCTTGGATGGATATAGTTTAAATTTTTTGTCAAGATGTTTTTAGTTTGAGTTGATTATATGATAGCACCTCAAACCTTTTTATACAATTTTAAGAATTGTTTTTACAAACATAAAAATAGTATGAATAAATCTAAAATTCAAAACTACATATATAAGATATTAGAACACCATATACATTTTTAATTAAATTTACATATATGATGTAGCAACCATCCTGAATTTAGCGAAAGCTCCCAAATTAGTGCTAGTTAAGTCTTTCTCTTTGCTCTTCTCAGTTATGACAAGCTTTCAATGGGCAGAAATTGTATATGTGAAAGTGAAGAAGGAAACCGTCAAACCACACTAACACATCTAGGTGTATAAAGCCTGTACCTTATTAGATCACAATTTAAATGAGTTTCGAGCATGTCACAAAATTTGATTAAATTTTTAATCAGTCTGTTTTGTTTATTAAATCAAAATTCTCTATTAATATAGCTCATCTAATAAAAAATGCTAATATTCTCCCACTTGAGTAATATTAATTAAAATTTTGATTAATTTTTAAGAAAACATAATTTTCAAATAAATTAAAACAATATAAATATAAATATAAATCCATTATTTTTCCAGAAAAAAATTCAGAATTTTTTTACTCGTTTCAGCAAGCAGAGGTACAAGTTGACGTACCCGTCTTGCATATAATGTAAACATGATGAAAGCCAAATTCTCATTTCTATCAATGCTAACAGGCAGCCAATCAGAATCCCCTTGATGTATCCAAAGTATATAGTGGATGTCCATGGCAATTCACACGAAAACAAAAATACGATGTGAGGATGGATGTGAAGACATTTCCAAACTGAGAAAACAGTGAGCGAAGACTGACGCCAAATCTCCCAAAATTGACGAGACCCGACCGCGGTTTTTCGTCAAAAGCAGTGAGGGAATTGATTAAATTCAACCTCCAAACCTACTTAATTCATTAAATTTATTTCATAATTTTAATGGGTGAAATATACATGTTAATTCCCATAAAAAATTATGCACTAAAATAAACTAATATTGCCAAATTAAAAGCCACAATTTAAGAACCTAATTCACATATAGAAACATTCAAATCCAGAATTGTCATAAAATAAGCAACAATTTCATACAATATTTCATGTGTTAGAATCATAAATAAAAACATAATGTATAAAAACTCTCATCCAATTTTAGAGAACAATATCAAATTATTTTCAAACAACAGTTGCAATTGTTAATCATAAATACAAATTTTTGTCAAGAATCAAAATAAAATAAGATTAATTGTTTTGAGTTCTAACTTCACACATACTGACTCAGAAATCGCATGTAGGATTTAAGTAGCCATGATCGATTAGTAAAAGTAATAAAATTGATAATAGGAACTAAGTTTTTCTCTTCACTCTTTTCTGATATTGGTGGCTCTTAATGAAAAGAAATAAGGATGACAAAATTTTGGATTCGAACTAGCCCCGTAGGTTTTGCCCCAATGGGACACCAATATAGTATGGATTTTCGCCTTGTAGAGCAAAGTATGGGACAAGTTTTCAACCCAACACAAATTTTAGGGACAGCAATATTAAACTACTTTATCCCATGGAGCCCAACATATATAAAATTATAAGTTTACCTTTATGAATTAATTCATATATATTATTGCTCATCTTTTTAATAATTTAATTATTAAATGTACATTGAAAAAGCTCATTAAAAAATTGATTATTTCCTTTTTTTTTCTTTCAATTTATTTATATCTTTATTTTGAGATTATTTAAATAAATTATTTGTAGTTTTAGACCTATCTTGTAACATTATGTGTGATTTTAAATTTATTTTATGATATTCTATTGATTATGTGTGAATTTGAAGTATTTAAATTTAAAATTTTATTTTTATTTTTTGGATTGTTTTTATTTTTTCGTTTTCCCCTGCAAAGTACAGGGCACCATGAATCACAAGGATAGACACTAACTTATCCTGCCACACCAAAATATAAAGGTGTGCAAAATCCACATTGTATTTTATCACTGTTTAAATTTTGGCCTTTGCATATTTCAGAATAGGACTATATTAATCAGTCTATTTTTATTAAACGAAAAATCCTGAATTAATAGGAACTCACTCAATGAAAAATTCTAACAGCAAACACTTCAGACATCATTCCTAGACTCTCTGGCTGATCAAGAACAACACTGTTTTCAAAAAAAGGTGTAAATAAAAACATTAAATCAGTAACTATTTCAAAGTCTCTGGAATATTGGGCTCTTTTTGGGACTAAGGTAAACTCTAGTAGTCAACTTGAGGCGGAGATGAGATGTGCCCCCTTAGGATGGCTGGTTTAAACTTGACACTGATGTACATCTAAAGGCAACTCAGGTGTTGTTGAATGCACAACTGTCATCAAAGATCATAGAGGAAATTGGATTGTTGGCTGTTAAAGGGGATTGGGAGTAAATTCCAATTTTATGACAGCAACGCTAATGATATGGACTTCTTGTTGCCTTAAATCGGGGTTTACTCCTAATTATCGTTGAACTGGATGCCTTAGTTGTTGTTAATGTTGTTGATAACGGTTCTCATTGCTCCCCTTTTAAAGAAATTCTAATTGAGGATTGGAGAAGAAAGTTAAATGACCTAGGAAATCCTCTGCTGCAGCATGCGTACGAGGAAGCTAATACCCTTGCAGCTTTTAGGATAAAAAGGCTGTGAATTTAGACAATATCTTTATTTTGTTGGATACCTCTCCTGCGGGTAGCGGTCCATATCTTAACAATAACATGGCAAGCTGCTACTTGGCCAGACTTGTTTCTTCTAATATTATCCAATGAATTCCATATTTCATCAAAAAAAAAAAAGAAAACAGATCAACATTAAACCAGATTTGAACTAGACTACATCTTCTACTCTCCCTCTCTCTCCCCCTTTCTAAACTATATTCAAACAAGACTACGTTTTCTTCTTCTCTCTCTTTAAATTAGATACAAACAGGACTACATCTTATTCTCTCTCTATCCTTCCCTCCCTCTTCCTGCTCTCTTTCTCTTTAAACTAGATTCAAACGAGACTACATCTTCTTTTTCTTCCTTTCTCCCCCTCCCCCAGTCCCCTTCCGTACAATTTGAGTCAAACTAATTTTGTGATCTTTCTGTCTCTCACTCTTTAAATCCTGTTTATAATTTGATTTAAATTAATCTTATATTTCACTTCTTCTAACTCTATTTCCTGTCTCTATCTTTCACTATTTAAATTTGATATAATCTAGGTCAAACCAACTTTACATGCCGTAAAACAAGTATAATCAATTTTAGTCAACTTTTGTCTGGCTGTTTTTCTTTCCTTTTTTTTTTTTTTTCCTTTTTAAATAAGCAAACATTTTGGGATGCGGGTTGAGATCAGGTTGTAAACATCAGCAATGGTATTAGTTTTAATGTTAATGGAATATATATATATATATATATATATATATATATTAATATTCAAGTTGGTACTCCTATTTTAACCATATTTCATGTTCATGGTCGATGACCTCTTTGAGTTAAGCTTTTATATTCGTAGCTTCAGTATTTTAATTTAGGCAGAGTTTTTGTTTTTAAATATTTTATACAATTTTTGTTAACAAAAATAATTTGCAAATAATATTGTCAATTGTAACAAAAGTCTAAAAACAACAAAATTTTAAGAAATGTAAAATTAAAATAACTATATACTATAATTGATCCATCACATATCGATTATGTCTGAAATGAATTTGTCATATTAAATTAGTCTCCTTTTTTGGACCAAATTAAAAAAAAAAGAGTCATAAAAACAACCAACTTTATTACATGCAGTTATAGTTGTAAATGGCACATTACAGCACATGACACATCGTCATCACTTGTTGCGTCTCACAGTAATCACAACATGGCATTTTTTCGATGGAGCACCATGACACATACCAATTATGCCTCGGTGCAAAATGCACGGTCTACACCAAGTGTGCCTGAAGGTTTTTTTAAAAAAAAAAAACATAAAAAGACTGCTTTTATGGGCTAATTTAGAAAGTTCAATCCAAAAATATTTGACTCAGCATAGCTTTAGATTGAGCCAATCTAATGATTACCCTAAAATATAACAATCTCTCTTTTAACCATAAGTAACACAACACTGCACAAACCTGTCCTTGACAAATAAAAGCCAAAAATACAGAAATACAGAAGTAGAACATAAAAGCTTTCTTCCACAAACAAAAGGTAAAAGTACAAAACACAGTAAAAAGCTCAACCAAAGAGTAAGAAGACAAAACAAAAGTCAGATTTTTTACTGTTTAATGCATTATACTTCCATTTATTGTTAATTAAGTAGATGAATGGGATGAAGAAGAGGTTGGTTCTGATGAAACTGAAGAGGGAGAGGACATTGAATGATTACAAAGTGATGATAATACTAATACTAAAATCACTTTTAGTGAAGAGGAAGAGAAGGAAGGGGATGACCATTAGATATTTTTAGATTTATTTGATGTTGCCTTCTATCAATTAGGACTTTGATATTATATTTTATGCTTGATATGTGTGGAATGAAATAATTTTCATGTTGCATAATATTAAGTTTTATATTATGTTTTTTCACATATATGGGTTCTTTTATGTTTCTTATTGTCAATGAATATATTATAAAATTAAAAAAAAAAAAAAACTCACATCTTGTGTCATGGCTCCAGTAGCCTTATTGCCATCATATGCCATGCGCTATGAAAAACTATGCATGCAACAATGTTAACTTGGACTTTATACATAGTATCACAAAAGTAAAATGATGTATATGCATCCTTTCATCCTTATCTATATTTATGTTTAGAAATAATCAATTATTAAAATCAATAATTTATCAATAAAAACATAAATTGAACTTGAATATTAAAATATGTATTTAATGCCTTTCACTAAGTACGCAGGGTTGTTTTGAATCGAAGAGGACAACAAATAAAGAAATCGGCCATGTTTTAGCAGTTTCAATGTTACTTCATGAAGGCCAACATACTTTTTCTTTTAAGGAAAAATTAAAAATTATCTTTTTTTTTTAATTTTGAATAGTTACATTTAACACCTAAACTATTAATTTTTAAAATTATCTCATAAAATTATTCATAAGTAATAAATTGCATCTAAATAAAATATTTTTCCATAATGTCGAGAGGAATTTAAACACTATATTATACTGACACAAAGATAAAATATAAATATCGCAATCACATGCTTATAAATTATATCAAAATGATCAAAATATCCTTAAAATTAGAAAATTTAAAAAATAGTATACAAGTTGGATTGCTTTCAAATTTGAACTACAAGACTTATATATTATATTTGATTTTTCTACAAAATTTCATGTCAAATTGAGCATGTTTACCCCCAATGACTTACACTAAATCTCAACCATTAATCTCATGAAAATTCAAAGGCTATGATTAATTCATTTTAAGTAATTTTTAAATACATGTAATCTATTATCCCTTTCAACCAAAATTTTGACATCATTATTAATTAATTTTTATTTTTAAAAATAAATAAATATTCAATTAATTATAAAAAAATACGGAAGAATTTGTAGATTGAAAATTCAATTCACACAAAATTTAAGAACATTATATCTTGTGATTTAATATTTCTTTGTAATTAAATTATAATTAAATGTGTTTTATTTGAATAATATTATTGATTATTTTAAATTAGTTACAGCAATAATTGAAATATCTTATTAGGTAATTAGATTTATTGATATTTTTATACCCTACAAGAATAACTATATCTTATTGTTTCGTGTTCAACCAAAATTTTGACTTCTTAATAATTAATTAATTTTATTTTTCAAAAATAATTAAATGTAATATTAATTATGATAAATAATTATATAAACTAAATAATGAATAGTTTGAAAATTGAAAACCCAACTTACACAATAGTTTAGGAGTATTCTATCTTATGGTTTTACATTTCTTTAAAATTAAATTATAATTAAATATTTTATTCAAACAAAATTTCTTTCTTCTTAATTACAACAAGTATCTAATTTAAATCAATTGATGAAAATATAAATTAAAGAGTCAAATTCTTATAACTAATATAAAAAAAAACTAAAGATAGAAGAAAATCAAAATTAAAAATTCAATTATTTATTAATTTATGAATCAAGTAATTAGACATAAATGATTATTTGCTTCTTATTAATTAGAAGATTTTATTTTCTTTATAAAATAATTAGACATAAATGATTATTCCCTTCTTATTAATTAGTTGATTTTATTTCCTTTATAAATCATAAAAAATCAGGATGTGCTTTCCTATATAATAACTCATAAGCTTTGTATCTATTATTACTAACATGAATTACAAACTCCCTAATTTTTGTCCATGATTATTCTTGACCTTTAATTTTTCCATTTTTTTTTATCTTGAACTTAATATTTTCCAATTTAATTTGTGTAGTCCATAAAATTACTTGAATCATTTATTTTTACAACAACATTTAATTGGTGTTTGACTAAAAATTTTATGCTCCAAAAATTATCAATTCAAAGCAACCTAGAGACAAAATTCGTAGCCAAGTTTTTGCATTTTATTTATTCCGATTAATTGATCGTTCTTAGTTTTCAGGTATATACCTTCCTTTACCATTCTATTTTATTATGCAATTTTCACACTTATTTATATTTTATCTATCATTTTCTCGCTCCTTCATTTCTAAGACATAGAAATGATTTGAATTAAAGCTTGGACTCTATGAATTTAGTAATGACTATTTTCAAGTAGGCGAAAAATCATCTAAAAAAGAATCAATGAACTAAAATCATGGTATGCATTCTCCTTCTTCTTCTTCTTCTCTATTTGATTTCAACAAGGTACGAGACAACAAAATAAAATTTTATGAATAAAATATAAACATATTTGTGATTATTGAAGAATGTACTCATATCGACTATAAACCTCAAATTTAGAGTAGTGATGAATCCCATATATGATATGCAAACTAAATTTTTCTATTTTTTATGATTTTGATTATATTTTAAAATAATTTTTTTTGGGCTTTATATGTAGCTTTAGTGCTATAGTTTTAATTTAATATTGGAATTTGATTATGGATTCAAATTTATATAGTGAAAGTTATGACTTATTGAGAGATTATTAAATCTCACAATTGTATATCTTTTCTTTTTATGATATTGATTATATTTTAAAATAATTTTTTAGGCTTTACATGTAGCTTTAGTGCTATAATTTTAATTTAATTTTGGAATTTGATTATGGGTTCAAATTTATATAGTAAAAGTGGTAATTTATTGAGATATTATTAAATCTCACAATTGTATATTTTTCCTTTTGACAGATTACTTGGTACAAAGCTCTATGCATTATTAGATAAAAGAGTTGGAGTTCATTGTGGGAAAACCTAGCAATTGAGACTGGATTTAACTAGGATATTGCTCAAGTCTTGAGTTATTTTAACATATATTCTAAATTGTAGTGCATTAGATGAAAAGTGTATTTGATTTTTTTCTCTTTAATGCTAAACTGAAGACATTCAATTGAAAGTTCCATTTCATTTGTTTGATTATATATTAGTGTTGAATAAAA
This sequence comes from Saraca asoca, assembly GCA_026873985.1. Lineage (NCBI taxonomy): Eukaryota > Viridiplantae > Streptophyta > Magnoliopsida > Fabales > Fabaceae > Saraca > Saraca asoca. The sequence continues at coordinate 3,577 of JANHAO010005306.1, read as the reverse complement.
AATATAGTGTAAAATTATTGAACACATTTAATTTAGAAAGAGTAATTGAACAAATTCAATTTACATCACTTAATGTGATCAATATAGCGGCAACTAGCCAAAAAAATAAGTTGTCGATTTGACATTAGCAGCGGTTATGTACAACCGCTAGAATCGTATATATCAATCAAATAGCAACGGTTGACTTCTTGATGGTTAACCGTCCCTATTTTTTTTGACAAAAATTTTGAAACTAAAATGGCGAGGGTTGTGTAACTGCTGCTATCATTTATAAAAAAATTTCAATTTAAACTAACAAATGTTATGTTACTGCCATTATTATTTTTAAAAAAATTTTCAATTTAAATTGGTGGAAATTATGTAACCACCACTAAATTTTTGTGAATTTTTTTTTAAAAAAATTTGGGTCATTCTATTTCTGGCCATTCTATTTTATACCTATGAAATAAAATGCAAATCAATGGACCAAAAGTCTAATCCATCACAAATTAAGCAAAATAGTCAAAGGACCAAAAGTCATAAACATTATCTTTTATATTTCATTTCAAATATCAATAAAAAAATAATCAAAACTAAAAAGATTGGGTGCGATCAGCTACATTATTCTCTCCTGAAGATCTTCTTACAATCATGAGTGAAAATTGATCCTCAACATTAACTTCAGCATCAACATCATCCTAACAATACAATTATTCATGAAAGATTAATATCCACTAAGTATACAGCCCTCAAACTAGCAAGCTATCAATCAAAATAGAAAGTGAAAGCAAGTATAAAGCAAGTAAACTAGAAAAACAATGTAAACAAAAGCAAGTATAAAGTTTCAATTGGAAATGTTTGCACATACTTCTACAAAAATATTTTTGTAAATATTTCTTTTTGATTGTAAACAAGATGCAGCTGGAAACTTATAAAATAAGAGACACCAAACTTATAAAATATCATATGATCAAATTGCACCTATTGATTAGCAATTGGCTTAATGGAAAATTTGAGTGGAATGAACCCTCCCATCACCTTGATGTAGTCCATAATCGCATGCACTTCTGCCCTTGTTTCAGCCAACTCCTCTTCAGTATGATGGAGCTTATCCTCTATATGATGAAGCTTATCCTCATTTTGGTCTAGCTTTGATTTAAGCTTTTCAAATTCTTCTTGATTCATAGGATGGGAGTCAGATGAATCGCTGGAGTAGATGCCACCAAATCTTTGAGAATTACTCCCAAACACGCTTGTGGGACAAACACCCATACCTAGTCCTTGAATATGACCTGGATGTTCCTGTCTAAACACCCCATCCAAAAGCATCGTCTAGAGTTATTATTGAAAGTTATGGACTATATGGTTTGAGTGGTCAGTTTAGGCTGTGTGAGTAGTATAGGTTATGTGGCCTGTGTGGGTTGGCTAGGCTCTCTAAGCTGGGCCGGATATATAGATTGTGAATATGGGGGCTATGTGGCGGGTAGTCCATTTACAATGGGCTGTGGAGGAGCAAGTGGGTACTAGATGCTCCCTTTGTACCCAAAACCCTTAAACATTTTGACTTAGGCATTTCTACAAAACATATTCTACAACAGTATTTATTTTCAAATTGATCATAAATAATGTAATTATACAATAATCTTTAACTAAGCATATTTCCATAGAGACAAATTGTTAAACTAAGTATTTTCAATTCAAGACAAACCACACAATAATCAAATGAATAGGATTCTTTATCTAAGCAAACTTTGACACAAAATAAAATATTTGAAAAAATCATTATTTTGATGCATCCTCATCTTCCTTGACATTGGATACTAGGTTAGGGCTTTCCAAATGATCATCTTCCTCTTCCTTTGCCAATTGAATATTCTCATCATTCTGAAGAAAAAAATTACTTAACTCTTTCTTAGTAAACAGTTCATGCTCGCACATCTCATCCTCCAGAAGTTCACCATGTCATATAACTCCCTTGGCTTGAGATAAGCAACAACACTCCAATTTGGATATATTTGATCTTGTACAAAGTAAATCATTTGAGTTTGTGATACTTAGATGAAAAGCTCATAGTCTTCTCGTTCACTGGTGTGAATCAATCTGTTAAGATTTACAGCATGAAAGCCCCAAACATCCTTTGTAAGTCCTCTATCATTAGTGGTGTTAGCTCACATACATTTAAAGAGGGTCACATATTTCCTATAGTAATTAAGCTCAATAATATCTATCAATTTCCTATAATATGGAGAATAACATCCTGCCTATCGATGTCTTAATGGCTAGAAATACAATTAGTTGTAGAAGTCATGAAAACTCTAGAATTTTGGATTTTCAATCCATTTTCTTGATCTACTATCTAAAACTTATATATGTTAACATTGAACACCAAAAACCTTCTAGCATTTAGAAGAGATCCTTAGGCTAATTGCTTTAAATCATTCGACATGTTACCAGCCACCTCATCCACAAAAACTTATAAGCAGAAAATTATCTTCTAAGACTATTCCTAAAGAAATGAATCCTATATTAAATATCGTTTACAATTCACTTGTTTAGAGAACCAATTAGCAAAGTCTTTGCTAACTATCTTCTACAGCTCAGCAAAGGAAGATGTTCAGTTCCTTATTTTTCTCTTAACATATAGTTTCAATTCCCTACAAGCAACAATTAAAGATAAAAAAACACAATGACTAAGTAACCTTAGAAGGGATAGTGAGAAATATGGATTTTGTCCCACTCGGGAGGTGCCCCCTATTTTTGCCAAATTCCTTCATTTAAACCACTTTTTTAATTTTTTTTTAGATTTTTTATTTCATTTTTAGGTTCCCCATATGTGTATTTTTTGAGTGATAGTGGTTTGGCATTTTTTAAAAATGTCTAGATATGTTAATCAGATGTGTTTTGAGTGGTTTTTGCCTTAGTTGTTGTGTTTTTATACTTATTACTTTCTGTCAGTGTTTTCAGCCCCTTATGTGTAATGTAGTGTAGTGCGTGGTTGCTAGTACTTATTCCTATCATAATCATTGCATTTGATTCTAAAATTGCTTCAGAAGTTTAGGAGAAGACTAGTTAATCAAGTTACTTTGTTGTGGTGTTGCTGTGTTTTTCAATTTCTTGTCATTTTTCAGCCACTTTAGTGAAGTGTTGCATATCGTGCATTCCTGAATCCTACATGCATTCTTGCATTCATCTTACATGTTCATTTTTGCACCCTATATATTGCATGAGTAGGTCCTTTACTAGTTAATAAAAAAAAGGAGAGAGCAATCTGGTTCTGCTGCAAAAGGATGGAGCATAAGCTTAATAAGTTAGCTTCCTTGGTGAGACAATGGATAATGCTTGCACAAGAACCTACCTTTCAGCCAACTCAGTCTTATCCTATATTTCATCAAGAGGAGAATTTGGACCAAGCTTATCCTACTGTAGTATATCAACAACCATACCATCTAGTAGACCAAGTTGCTGTAACAAGCATTTTTCCTAGTGAATATCAATTCCAACAACAACAACAAATTTATGAACCTGGATGGATGGATTATGGACCCCAAGCTGCTGCAGAAGTCAATTTTCCTGGTGAACATCCATATGAGCAGCAGCA
>JANHAO010005305.1:0-22833 GCA_026873985.1 Saraca asoca | reverse complement strand
AAACAGGAGAAAGTATGGCCTAAAGCAAAAATGGAAAGACATTTGACATGACACTTTGGTCAAAGAAGGACACTGGCTGAAGATATGAATCCAGCCTCAGAAATATGCAACTCCCGATCTGCAAAGCACACCGAGAGTTGGGGGGCTTATGTTGTATACCAAAATTGGCCTCGCGAGGATGAGTCCCTGAGGAAACAAAGACCAGTCCACACGCTTCAGCAAGAAGCTTTCGGGGGGCTTCGGTCGAACTAACAGATAACAACAACAGCAAAGAAATTACAAGTGTCAAACCGTGTCTCACTCATCATGATATTATGATGCCTCGAGATACGGTCCGAAGAGCCACATCCCAACTACAACGTGACTCAATGGTAAGAGCTCAAGGGTCGACCTAACATAATAGTTGATCGCTCTACTTGCACTCGCTTCCTCGCTACGACGACCCTCATGGCTTCCCCAAGGCAAGGAACTCTCGCTTAAGACAGTAGAATATCTTGCCTGATACGGTAACGGCTATAAGCCTACAAAGTCGGCCTGAGAAGCCTACTTCCATAGCCTACAGTCGGAATATGATCTTTTCATTGTCTTTTATCATTTATTTGATGTAACACAACTGTAGCTAATAATTAATGTATGAAACCTCTCCTTCCTCTATAAATAGGACTGTATTGTTAGCAAGAGGCAGAAGCAATTTTGTAAGCAGAACTCCTACAAATTATTTAGTATCAATAAAACTTTCACCGTGGACGTAGGATCCGGTACCACCCGGATTTAGCCGAATCACGTTATAAACCACCGCCTCTCTTCCTCCCGGCTCACCTCTCACAACCCTTCAAAAGCAGTATTGATTCCCGAAGCTCACATCTAGTTGACTGAAGTTTTGATCCTTCGTGCGAACCAAATTTCACCATCAATAGTTGTAAATTTATTCAAAAATTAGTAAACACAGACATAAAAATTTAAGGAAAAACTTGGGTTCTTTTATTAATATCTGAATAACATTAAAAGATTAGAAGGACGAGCCTAAATTTATAGAAAACATAGGAACAGATGTTAAGCATTCCAAGCTCATGGAACCTTAGCTCTATTCATATTTGTTAAATGATAAGCTCCATTTCCTAACTCTTCCTTGATGATGTATGGGCCATCCTTATTTGGTCCTAGTGTCCCATCACTAGCCTTGCGAGCTCCAGGAAGAATAAGGCACAGTATGAGATAACTAATTTTATAGTTACAAACTCAAACCTTTCTATTGTAGTATCTCATGACCCATTGCTGATAGGTCATGATCCTAAGGTGAGCTATTTCTCTTTTCTCTTTTGCGAGGTCTAGGTTTGTAACGAGTAGTTGATTGTTATCCTCTGGATTGAAAGTAGCTCTTCATTATGAAGTTATCTCAAATTTTATTGGGATTATGGCTTCGATCTATACGCCATTGAGAAGGGAGTTTCTCCTATGGTGCTACAAGCTGTGGTTTTGTAAGCCCAAAGCATCTTCTACAGCTCATCTACCCATGTTCCCTTCTTGGCCTCTAACCTCATCTTCAAGATCTATTTAATGATCTTGTTAACAGCCTTGACTTGTCCATTAGCCTAAAGATGATCTATAGCTAAGAAACTATTCATAATCTTGAGATCATTACAGAACTTGATAAATTGCTCGCTATTAAATTAGGTCTTGTTGTTAGTCATGATTTATCAAGGAACTCCAAACCTGCAAATAATGATAGTCCGTACGAACTTTTCAATCTTTGAGGTAGAAATCTCCACTAGTTCCTTCGCCTCTGCCCACTTGGTGAAATAATCTACAACAACCACTGCATGTTTGCACTTTCTGTGACCTATTGGGAGTGGTCCAATTAGGTCCATACCCCAGCTCATGAAAGGCCATAGACTGAACATCTATTATAGGTAGGCTGATGGAGCTCGTGGGACCTTGGTGAACCTTTGGCACTTATCGCACTTCTTAATAAGGTCAATGTCATCCTACTTCATTGTAGGCTAGTAGAATCCCTATCGGAATGCTTTTTGAGCTAGAGATAGCCCTTCCGCACGATTCTCGCAATAGGCAGCATGAATCTCCTTTAGAATGGTGTCATAGTTGTGGCCATCTATGCATCTTAAGAGTGGAGATGAAATCTCCTTTATATAGCATGTCATCGTAGATGTAATATCTAGTTGCTCGATCTCACAAACAACATGCTTTTAGCTTATCTTCTGGAAACTTTCCATCTTACAGGTAATCCAAGATCAGACCCATCCATGAGTCTTACACCATGACAATCGCCATCACAATATCTTTCTATTCCATGGTTAGAGATGGAAAGAACTCCACTGGTATGGCTCCCAAGAAGTCTGCATCTCTGGCTATGGCCAAGTGAGCTAATGCATCTACATGTGTATTTTGGGCTCTTGGAATCTGATTAACCTTATACCTCTAGAAAGAACCAAGCAATTCTTGAACCTTCTGAAGGTAAATGGCCATTTTCGACCCCCTCATCTGATATTCACCCCATATGTGACAGACTAAAGTTAGGGAATCACTAAATATCTTCAAATTTTCAGCTCGTATCTTTTTTACCAAGTGGAGCCCTACTAATAATGCTTCATATTCTGCTTCATTATTTGTGGCCTAAAAGCCAAATCTCAATGCATAAAGGATTTTATGTCCCTCTAAACTAATTAGATAATCCTGGCCCAGCCTTCTGCTCTCTAGATGACCTATTAATATACAAGTCATAATATGGACCCTCTGAGGCCTCTGTTTCCTCTTTTATAGGCCATATGAACTTTACAATAAAATTTGCCAAGGCTTGCCCCTTGATTGTTGGTCTTAGCCTATGCTCAATGTCAAATTGGGCTAGCTTAACTACCCACTTAAGTAGATGACCTGAGGTATCTATCTTCTGCAAGATCTACCTAAGTGGGAACTATGTGAGCACCTCAATGCTATGCGCCTGAAAGTAAGGTCATAGCCTCCTTGATGCAATCACGAGGCAATAAGCAAGGTTCTCCATTGGTGAGAACCTTGTCTCAATATTTAACAGGCTCTTACTCACATAATAAATTGGAAATTGAGGTCTAACTTCTTCTCATATCAAGGCTACACTAAGAGCATGTTGAGACACTCCAAATTAAACGATCAGCTTCTTACCTTCCTTTGGTTTGGACAAAAGAGGAGCTCAGCCCACATATTCCTTCAGTTGTTGGAAAGTGACCTCACATTACTCAATCTACTCAAACTACTTTGCTTTCTTTAGTACATCAAAGAAGAGGATGGATTTACTTGTCACTTTCGAGATAAATTTGCTGAGTGCTACAACCTAGCCATTAAGGCTCTATACATCCTTGATTCTGGTAGGGGATCTTGTGTCAATAAGTGCCTTGATCTTCTTAGGGTTTGCCTCAATTCCCCTGTTATTGACCATGAATCTAAGGAACTTTCCTAAAGCCACCCCAAATGTACACTTGAGTGGATTTAGCTTCATCTGATATCTCCTCAGAATTTGGAACATTTCCCCAAGATCACACACAAGGTTAGTAACTTGTTCAGACTTCATTAACATGTTGTCCACATTCACCTCCATTATCTTCTCAATCTGTTCCTCGAATATCATATTAACTAACTACTTGTAGGTCGCCCCTACACTCTTCAGTTAGAAGGGCATCACCATATAGCAGTATAGTCCACAGTCAGTGATGAATGAGGTATGCTCCTCATCTTGTGGGTTAATGGAGATTTGATTCTACCCTGAGTAAGCATCCATGAAGTTGAGGAGCTAATGACCAGCAGTTGCATCCAGGAGCTATCCTTTGGACATGCCTTGTTAAGGTCCATAAAATCAACGTAGGTTTGCCATTTCTCATTCTTCTTCTTTATGAGGATAGGGTTGGCCACCTAGGTTGGATAGTGAGCTTCTCAGATAAACTTGTTGGCAAAAAGCTTGTCCACTTCTTCCTTTAAAGTGATATAACACTCAACAGTCATTGGCCTTCTCTTCTGGCAAACTGGCTTGTGATGAGGGTCAATGTTGAGCTTATGTGACATGACCCCAAGGTTAATCCCTACCATGTCTTCATGGTTCCAGGTGAAGACGTCCAAGTTCTCCTTAAGAAATTCAGCTAGTTAAGTCTTCACATATAGAGACAAGTCTTTTCCTAGCTTAAGGCATCTTTCAGCATCTACCTTGCTATCCTGTGCATTTTTAAGCTCCTCCACTGGACCAGTTACTTTGTTTGCATCCACTTTGCAGGGATCAAGGTCATGGCTAACCCCTGTTGTGCTCAAGCTCATGGTTCTTTACCAGAAACCATATTAACTTTCTTCCCTCTCACCCCTAGCTCGATTACATCCTTGTAGCAGCGTTAGGCTATGTGTTGTTCACTTCACACACTTCTAACTCCATTGGGGGTCAGGAACCTAATGGTAAGCATCCTAGTTAATGTGACCGTATCCAAGTCATTCATTGTAGGTCACCCTAGCACCACATTATATGCTGAGGGATAGTTAATAATTAACAAGTCTACCAGGATGGCTGCCTAGTGATCTAAATCCCTAAGAGTAATGGGAAGCCTGATCTACCCCACTAATACTATTATATCTCCTGTGAAATTGTAAAAGGGCTCTAAGGAAAGCTTCAATTGGCCTTTGCTCAAACCCATCTGTTCAAAACATCCCTTGTACATGACATTTATTGAGTTGCTGGTATTGATCATTATTCTTCGCACTTCGGCATTGCCAATTCCAGCTCAAATGACTAGTGTGTCATTTTAGGGATAATGTACTCCTCATGCATCTTCATCTGTAAAGGTGATGCTATTTGAGGTTATCCTTGCTTTCTTGGCGGGTCCTTCAAATTCACTATGACCTATAAGTAAGAAGTGATTTGCTTCTTGCACGTAGCATTCATGCTACCTATTTAAGGTACCTACGATATAAGGCCCACCTTGGATCATGAATATGGTTCTCACTATAGGTGCCTACTCTTGCATAGGAGCCCGTTGGGGCTACTGAGTTCGCTGTCTCATAGGTCACACCATATAGTCTCTCAAGTGACCTTTCTTGATCAGAACTTCAATCACATCTTTAAGTATCTAGCAATCAGAAGTATTGTGCCAACTTCATTATGGTAAGCATAAAACTTATCTTTATTTCTGAACCTGTTGGGAGTCCTTATGGGATTGGGCTTCCCAAAGTCTTCCTCATTCTTTTCCATTGCAAATATCCTGTCCTGAGTGTCTGATAAGATGTTGTAGCTATCATGGCGACCTTGACACTGAGGTTGCTCATTCTTAGCCTTCATTGCAGTCTAATTATCAAAGCCATCCTTCTGACTCTACTTGCCATTCTCACCATTGCTCCTCTTTTTATTCTTTTTAGAGTTGCTCACCTCGTCCTTCTAATTAGACTTCTTAGTGCTAAAGGTCTCTTCCCACCTAATCTCTTTGGTAGCTTGCTCATAAAACTTGCTCAAGTCCTTCACTGAAGACTTGTGCATGCTCTCATATAGCTTTTTATATTTGTGGAGTCACATTGATATCACTGTCAGGATACTCTCATCTGATGGATTCTCCATGTTACAGACCTCACATCTGAATCTTGTAATGTAATCTTTTAGTGATTCATTTTGCTGCTAAAAGACCATTATGAGGTCACAAAATGGTGCAAGCTACCTTTTTAGTGCCTTGAACTAGTTGATGAATCTCTTCTAGCACTCTTCCCAACTATCATTGTTGTGAGTTAAGAGATTCCTAAGCCATGTTTGAGATATGTCTGTAAGAGTGGCTCAAAAAATATGGCACTGGACTAGAGAATTGGTCGTCTGAATACCTATCTGTACATTGAATGTGTTAAGGTGGTCGTATGGGTCACTATCCCCATTGTATTGTAGGTTAGTGGGAATCTTAAACCTGTGAGGATGAGGCTCTGTCTCAATCTTCCTGGTGAATGGCATCCTCTCCTTATAACAATCTCAACGGTCCTAAGCCAGAGAGCATTCTTCTAACTATTGTACCTTCTAAAGCAGCTCTTCTAATATCTGGTCCTATGCCCCAGATCATTAGTTAGGAGATTGCCTACTCCTTATACTTCCCTGGTCATGGGAGCTATGATCTAGGGTTTTATGCCTTCTCTTGTGCCTATGATCTAATGAGTATTGATCTGAAATATGTCTTTGACTGGCCTTTTTCGAGCCTTCAACCCAACATGAACCCCCACATCGCTAATTATCTCCATTATCATCCTCAGGCCACACTGTGGCCCAAATATGCCCTTGGCTGACCTCCATGTGCTTGTCCACGTCTGGTTTCACCCAAACCCTTGGGCCCATGGAGCGAGGTGCAATATAATCCTCGTGAGTTTGGTGGGCCTCTAATCTAGGCCATAAGTTGGAAGAGTGAATTGAATCTATGCACTGAGGTACTTCTCTGATTGGCCTCTCCTCTAGAACTTGCACTTCTTCCCCTGGCTACTAGAGTACTTCTCTGAGCACGACAACCTCAACCTACCTTTACACGCCCTAGACTTGTGCTTGAGCCAGCGCTTTAACCGCATCACCCAGTTCTCTCACCGTGTTCTCAAGTGCCTCCTGATGCTGATGCCATGCTTGCACTCCATCAATCCCTGGAACAATAGCAGTAGGCTGGTGAGGAACCAATGGGGGCATGCCAGTGGTAGCACCTATAGTAGAGATGGCGGAAATGCCTGTCACAAGAAGAACTAGGCCTCCAACTGGTAATACTTCCCGCTGCTGTTCCATGCGACCCTTAGGCTGGTTAACTACAGCATTTGAATTGCTAGGGGTTCTTCCTCTAGCCATCACAATAGAATGGAAATTCAACAAGAAGGCAGTTTAGGGCCCTCCTTCTAGCACCAAAATGTTGATGTACAAATCTAGTCAATTAAAGTCCAAAGCCCAAACTGCAAACAAGAAAGAAAGAGAGAGGAAAAACAAAAAGACTCTAGAAAGTTTTTAACATGGTTTGGCTTATATCAATACTTATGTCCATGACTATTCATTTCTTTATATATTTTGGCTGAGTAACAGTATTTGTTGATTGTCTATCTACTGTACAATGATTTTAACCCTTATTTATAGTGGTTGGGGTGCTATAATTTGAATGCAATGAATCATGAATTGATTACATAACGGACCATATTTGATTTGGAAACGGATTTCCATAATTAATTTCCAATTGTTATCCTCAATGACTTGCTGGCTAGGAAAGCGTGCTTCGAGCTGCGGACTAGACCTTGTTCTTAACAACCTGAAACTATACATTAAGTTGCTTTGACCCTTTTGAACTAACAATCTAAGCTCACATTTAACAATTTAATAACTTATTCCAACGACCTCAATCCTGAATGAAATAGGCCCTTATCAACTAGCTTGTCCGTTAAGCTGTTATTAACCCATTTGTATAGCTCCAAAAATATCCACAACAATTATCAATACATATCATACTATTTTTGCATATATCCAAAAAATATTTTAATGTGAAAGAAATTAGTTGATTTTGTTGAACTTATTTGACATGTGTTAAAATACTATTTTTCAACATTGATTAATTTAAAAATACTTTAAATAATTTTAAATATTATTTTACAATATTTTAAATATTGGAGGACGTATAATTAAAACATTTCATCTCTTACATATATATTTATTAGCATTAATTTACTGAATGAGTTTTAAAAAGGTTTGATTTAATCTTCTAAATAATAAAATATAGAAAATCAGTAAAGAAAGCTATAACAAATGAACATTAAGATTATGCAATCTGTGTGACAGTGAGCAAAAATAGGATCTAACCAATCGAATACAAAATTAGTTTTCTATATTTTTGTCTCAAAACTAATGTTGAGGAAAATTAAAATGAAGTAAAATAAAGTGAAACTAAAGTAAGAAATTTTTCCTCCTTTTGAAAATTAATTTTGAGAAAAAATTAATTTCGTTTGAGAAAAAAATAATTTTGGATTTAAGTTGCAAAAACAAAAATCATTCACTTTTCTATCCAAAATTAATTTTAGATGGAATACAAACGTGCACTTCATTTTAGTGATTTCAGCTTACTTTTCTTCTAACTTTTTATTTTTTTTATCTTATTTTTTGTATTTTACTAATATTTTAATACAATATTCTACATATTTTCAGTCATTTTACACTGAAAAACAATTTTTAACCTTCATTTCTAAATATAAACTCATTCTTACAAAAGTAATTCTCTTAAATAAGTTTTTCTCGATAATAATTTTTTTTACTTAATATCTAAAGAAGACCTATAATTATGTGACTTGTGCCCAATATTAATGGACCCAAATTAAGAAGAATTAATTACAGGACTTTATCTAATACAAAGTGTGATTTAAATCATTAGTATTTGCATAAATCAAATAATAAATATTTATAATTTAACGGTAGAGTCTATAAAAAATAATTCACAAAAAAAAAATAAAAATTGGAAACATGGAATTGATTGTAAAAGAGTCAAATGATTTGCATAGTATGAGTTTTTAGAAGAAATTAAGAGTATGAAATAATAATTAAAATATGAGGAGTTTGACTTTAAATAACAAATACTTAAATAATTTATATAAAAAATACTTAAATAAGGATAATTTAAAAAATCATATAGAAAAGTATATAAATAGATAAATGAGGGTGTCAAAATAACCATACTTTTTATGAATAGCCTTCCCTTATCTCTCTTCTCTCCCCGCTCATTTACTCACGCAATTAAAAAAATAATAATATTAACATCTTTAGTTAAGCATTTCCATAGAAATTATATATGTAGATATTTATAGGTTGTATCAATTTATTGTTTGATGTACAAAAAAAATACCTTATCAAATTCTTTAAAGTATATTATTTTTCTTTATCTATTTATTTTCATGCATTTTATAACATGCACAAATTCATAGTTAAAGTTAATTTTTCTATTACATTAAAATTGTATTGAATGAAGTAATATAATTTCATATATATTAATTCTATGATGTTGCAATATTTTATATCACTAGGATAGCTTTATTTATATTTGCTTTATTTAAGTTTGACATACTCTTAATTGTAACTGAATATATTTGATCTTATCCAAACATTGCATAAATCGATTATTGTTTCATAGCAAATAATACTTTGAAATTTTCATTATCTTATAACTCAAGTAATGAGTTTACTTACACTAATTTTAGTTTCAAAATTTGATTGAAATTATTATTTTGATGATAAGAGAATTATTCATAAAGATTTTTTTTCTTCTATTTGTCTAGCTCATCGAATGACTCATGATATATTTACTGTATAACACTCTCGATACATGCATAAGAAAGAGTTATAACGTCTAAGTGAAATTAAAAAAAAATGTCTTAGATTTTAATTTATGTTATTATTTTGATCAACATCAAAATTTATATCATGTTGGCTTATTTTATATTATATTAGTATATATTAAAGTTGAACTCAATTATATTAGCCGTATAACTGATTTAAATTTTATGTTATCTTTGTTTAAAATTGAAATGATTTTACTTAGATTTATATGCTATTTTATCCTGTGCCAGGCAAGGACACTCCTACTTATATGTTATATTACTTGTCTGTGATTGCATCAAATATGCTATGTCTATGGGTTGGCCTATCTTCTCAAAGTTTGGCTAGTTTATCCCTTAAGTGGTGAGAAATTAAGTATTGTATGTTCCGATAATTAAGTTATCACACCATGACACTAATGCATAGAAACATTCCCGATTGATTGTTGGATCACATAACTCATTAATTTTTCTCACAAATGATTGCTAACTTGGAGATCCATTTGCATTCTATATGTTAATTATAATTTTTAGTCTTTAATTTGACAGAAATTATTAATATAAATTCAATTTGATTTAATTTATATATTAGAGAATTTAAAATAAAAATTTGTGTTTAAATTTTATAGGGACTAAATACAATCATTTTGAATATCAAGCAACAAAATTATCATTAAACTTTGAATTTATAAATTCATGAAATGCAATTCTCCTAAAAACAAGAAAATGATCACACAATCAATTATCAAATTTGATGCGCTCTTTCAAGTTCCTAGCAATCAAATTCTTTGGACAAAATATACTAGATACTTCGATAGTAGGGATAAACTAATAAATCAGTAATCAAAGTTGTTTTTCGCCAGATGCCAAAATTAAGAGCTTTTGACAAATAAGTTACTTAAACGCGCTTTAAGGCACAAATTCAAGTCACTATCTAGCATCACATAAGCCTAAAACTATCCTTGTAGTGCTCTTCCAATGGATATCTCAACAATGCCCCTCGCATATGATATAATAAAAATATCATATTTCTAATTCTATTATCAAAATTTTAGTTAACACGATAATTTTGTGGTAAAAGCATAATAAATTTGAATTCATTAAGTTTTATTTGATGATAAATAATACAAAAAATTCCTTTTAAAATTTATGAATAAAAATATAAAAGATAAAAGAGTAAAAAAGGTTATTTTTATTACTTGAGGAGAGCATTTCATCATTGCATAATGAACATTCCCATTTTACAGTGTTAAACAGACTTTTCAATCACTTTATTTTCATTCTATTCTATTTTATTCTATTAAATCAAACATGTTCTTGGATCTAGCTAAATCCAAATATAACTTGTATAAGACACAAATGATCAAGTTCATAGTTCTATGTAGGGGTTTAACTGAATCGAATCAAACTGAGCATCTGCTTCTTTGAGTTTGAACTCAGCACTAAAAATCGAGTTCGAACACATCAAAGCTATTGTGGGTGTTTATTAAACCAAATAAATGGGCTGGTAAAAGTCCAATAGACAAGCCCAATTAATAAAGACTTGCTCCAACCTAGATTGAGCTCACTAAATCAAGGTGTCAGGTTGTCAAGAGCAAACTTGAGGTCGCTGGTCGAGAGTTAGAAAGGCAGTCCCAGGTCGATGGGAATGAGGTCTAGCCCGCAAAATAGAGCATCCTTGCTCTGGTTAAAGTTGAAAACAAATCAACTTACATGGCCCACTTGTAGACGTCAATTGGCTGGAATCAACTTGTAATTAATTTATTATTTTCTTTTCTTGGAATACATTAAGATTGTACACCCTAAACATTATAAATAGGAATTAAGATCATTATATAGAAGGCATGGAAAAATTAATACCATAGAGATCAAGCTATCAGTAGCATACAAAAACTCTATAAACACACTTTCAGATATACATTACCATGGATGTAGGGGTCGATCAATCGGCTTTAGCCGAACCACGTTAAAAACTCCTAGTATTTTTTTTTGTTCTTCCTCACTCCATCTCCCTCTCTCTTTATTTCTCTTACATTATCATATTGCAATTTGGGGTTTCAAGAACTTTACTGGTTGATGTAATTTGACCGTCAACATTTTGGAGCTAGAAGGAGGCCTAAACTGCATTCTGGTTAATTTACCATATCCTGTTTAATTTTCTGTCCAATAACCATGGTTAAAGGAAGAACCATTAGAAGTTCTGACATTCCAGTCGACTAACTGGAGGGACATGTAGAACAACACTGGGAACCAATTCATCCTACAGCAAGCACTTCCGCCATCCCTGATATAGGTATCGTTGTTGGCTTGCCCCTAAAAGACCATCGCCAACCTGTTCTTATCATTCCTAAATCTGATGAAGTGTAAACATGGCACTAGCATTAGGAAGCACTTGAGAACATAGTGAAAAAGCTCGTTGAGGCAGTTAGAATGCTGACACAAGTACAAACCCTAGGCATGCAAAGACAAGCCAAAATTGCTGCACTCAAAGGAGTACTTACCAACCACGACAAGGAGCTCAGGAGGAGCGACAAGCTAGACAAGTGCATCAGCACGTAGATTTAGCTCGTTCCTCCAACTTGCGAACTAGATCAGATATCAATTGACCACGTGAGGATCATAATGATCAACAATATGAGAATTCATGTCAAGTGGAAAGATTAAACAAGACCAAATCGGGTCAACATTCATTGGGCCATGGGTAGAAAAAACATGGGACATCAGATCATCACTTCTGTGACCGTGGAGGTAGAAGGAGTCAATAATCTTCCAACCAACGATCTAAAACTCATGACCCAATGGTAAAAGAGTTACTTCAGAGGGTAAAGCAGTTAGAAGAATGCCCTCAAGCACATGATAGCCAAGAATGCTATGAGGAAAGAACACCATTTGCTAGTGAGATCAAAACAGAGCCTTTCCCTCGTAAATTTAAAATCCCCATGATTCCACAATACAATAGGGATAATGACCCTTATGACCACCTGGACGCATTTAATGTACAGATGGATCTCCAGATAACCAATCCTTTAGTCAAGTGTCGTGTCTTCCCAGCTACTCTTGGAGACTACCTCAAACATGATTCAGGAATCTCCTAACTCATAGCATTGATAGTTGAGAAGAGTGTCAGAGGAGAATCACTAAGCAATACAAGGCATTGAAACAGTAGCTTGCACCATCTTGCCACCTCACAATAGTCTTTCAATGAAAGAACAAGTCACTAAAAGACTACATCACCCACTTCAAAGACGAGATCAGTAAAATAGAAAGTCCCTCCAATGAGAGCATCCTAATAGTGATCTTGATAGGACTTCACAAGGATGATGAGCTATACAAGAGCATATATAAGTCTTTGGTGAGAAACTTGGCTGCATTTTATGAATGAGCTACCAAAGAAATCAAGTGGGAAGAAACCTTTAGTCCAGGGAAGTCCAACCAAAAGGAGGAACAAACATCACCAGCCAAAGTAAAAAAAGAAGTAATGGCAAAAAGGCAAGGAAGGCCAGAAGGATGCTTCAGCCAGTTAAGTTACAAAGAAGATCAGAAGTGAGCAACCTCAACATTTAGGTTACCATGATAACTATAGCATCCTGTCAGATACACAAGATAGGATCTTTATAATGGAAAAGAATAGGGAGGATTTGGGAAGCCAAGTCCCATAAGGATCCCTAACAAATTCAAAAACGAAGACAAGTTCTATGCCTACCACGATGAAACTGGGCACAACACTTTAGATTGCTGGGCACTTAGAGATGCAATCGAGGATTTGATTCGGAGAGGTTGCTTGAGAGATTATGTGGTGTAACCTACAGGTTGGTGATCTCAGCAACCCCAACAATTAGTGCAGTAACAACGCCAATGGATTCCCAAACAAGAAGGGGTGCTCACAATGAAAACAATATCCTCCATCCATGGTGGGCCCAATATCGCGATGCTTCAAATAGGTCACATGAATGCTACGTGCAAGAGGTAAACCATGTCCTAATCACATGTCATGGTGAATTTGAGAGGCTCGCCAAGAAGGCTAAAATGACCTCAAACAGCATCACCTTTATGGATGAAGATGCACAAGGAGCACACTTCCCTCACAATCATGCATTGGTTATTCGAGCAAACGTCAGTAATGCGGAAGTACAGAGAATAATGATTGATTTTGGAAGCTCAGTAAATGTCATGTACAAGGGATGCTTTGATCAAATAGGTATAAGCTCGGACCAGCTGAAACCTTCCCCAAAACCTCTTTATGGTTCACGGGAAACGCAATACTACTAACAGGGCAAGTTAGACTTCCTATCACTTTAGGATATTCAGACCACCAAGCCACTATCCTAGCAGATTTTCTAATCATAGACTATCCCTTAGCATAATGTGGTGCTAAGGTGACCTACCATGAACGACCTAGACATGATCATGTCTACTAGAACCCTTACCATTAGATTCCTAACTCCCAATGGGGTCCGATGCATGTAAGGTGAGCAACAAGTAGCTTGATCCTACTATGAGGATGCGGTCAAACTAGGAGTAAAAGGAAAAAGGTCAATGTGGTGTCTGGTGAAGAGCAACAAACAGGGAGTACAACAAGAGTTAGCCACGACCTTGACTCCCATGAGATGGAAGTAGAAAAAGCAATTGGTCTGGTAGAAGAGCTTAAAGACATATGGGTCAACAAGGCGGATGCTAAAAGGTGCCTCAAGTTAGGAAAAAACTTAACTTCAGACGTAAAAATCCAGTTAGCTGAATTCCTCATGGCCAACTTCGAAGACATGGTAGGAATTGATCCTGAAGTCATGTCACACAAGCTCAACATAGACCCTCATCACAAACCTATGCACCAGAAAAGGAGATTGATGATTGTTGAGCGCTATGTCCTCTTAAAGAAGAAGTGGATAAACTCTTACCTAATAAGTTTATCCATAAAGCCCACTACCCGATCTAAGTAGCCAACCCTGTGATTATGAAGAAAAATAATGGCAACTAGAGAACCTATATTGACTTCACAGATCTTAACAAAGCATGTTTAAAAGATAGCTTCCCTCTCTCAAGAATTGATCAGCTTGTGGATGCAACTGTTGGTCATCAGCTTCTTAGTTTCATGGATGCTTACTCGGGATATAATCAAACCCCATAAACCCACAAGATGAGGAACACACTTCATTCATCACTGACTATGGCTTGTATTATTATAAGGTGATGCCTTTCAAATTAAAGAACGTAGGGGCAACTTACCAGCAGTTAGTGAACATGATGTTCAAGGAATAGATTAGGAAGACAATAAAGATATACATGGATGATATGCTGGTGAAATCTGAATAGGTAGCCAACCACGTATACGATCTTGAGGAAATATTTCAAATTCTAAAGAAATATCGAATGAAGTTGAATCCACTCAAGTGTGCATTTAGAGTGGCTTCAGAAAAGTTTCTTAGATTTATGGTAAACAACAAGGGAATTGAGGTGAACCCTAAGAAAATTAAAGCTCTAATTGACATGAGATCACCAACTGAAATGAAAGACATATAGAGCCTTAATGGCCAAGTCACAACATTCAATAGATTTATCTTGAAAGTGATAGATAAGTGCATCCCCTTCTTTGGTGCATTAAAAAAGGCCAAACACTTTGAGTGGAATGAATAATGTGAAGTCACCTTCTAGTAGCTCAAAGAATACATGGGCTGAGCTCCCTTCTTGTCCAAACTGAAGGAAGGTGAGAAACTCATAATTTACCTGAGAGTATCTTAGCATGCTCTCAATATGGCCCTTATATGAGAAGAAGGTGGAGCACAATTTTTGATTTATTATGAAAGCAAAAGATTTTAGATGCAGAAACGAGGTACTCGCCAATGGAAAAGCTTGTTTATTGCCTTATGATCACATCAAAGAAGTGAGACCATACTTCCAAGTGCATAGCATAGTGGTGCTAATGCAGTTCCCACTAAGGTAAATCCTACAAAAGACTAATACTTTAGGTTATTTACTCAAGTGGGCAGTTGAGCTAGCTCGGTTTGACATTGAGTATAAGCCGAGACCAGCAATCAAAGGATAAGCCTTAGTGGATTTTATTACAAAGTCACAGGCCCCACAAAGGATGAAATAAAGGCCCCAGAGGGTCCATATTGGGAGTTATATGTTGATGGGTCATCAAGTGAGCAAAAGGCTAGGGCAGAAGTGCTTCTTATTAGCCCAGGGAAGCATAAAATCCTCTATGCACTAAGATTTAGTTCTCAAGCCACAAACAATGAAACTGAATATGAAGCATTTTTGACAAGGCTCTGTCTAGCAAAAGAGATGCGAGCTGAAAATCTAAAAATATTTAGTGACTCCCAGCTTATAGTTTGTCACATACGAAGTGAATACCAAACAAAGGGGTCAAAATGGCCATTTATCTTCAAAAGGTTAGGGAATTGCTTGACTCTTTTCAACAACACAAGGTCAACCAAATTCCATGAGCTCAAAACACACACGTAGATGCATTAGCTCGTTTAGCCACAACAAGAGATGTAGATTTCCTAGGAGTAATTCTAGTGGAATTCCTTCTATCACCAAGCATAGACTAGAAAGATGTTGCGATAGCAATTGCTATGGCAAAGGACTCATGGATGTATCCAATCCTAGATTACTTGCAAAATGGCAAGTTACCATAAGATAATCCCTAGCCTTTTGTGATCTAGGGCATGGATCTGATTAGACCACTCCTGATAGGTTGTGGGAATTGTAAATATGTGGTAGTAGTTGTTGACTATTTTACCAAATGGGCAGAGGCTAAGAAACTCACACAAATATCCTCTTCAAAGATTGAAATATTTGTATGGGCTAATATTATTTATAGGTTTGGAGTCTCGCAACAGATCATGACTGAAAATGGAACCCAATTTAATAGTGAGCAATTTATCAAGTTCTGCAACAACCTCAAAATTGTAAAAAGCTTTTCAACCATAAACCATCCTTAAGCCAATGGGCAAGTTAAAGCTATTATATAAATCTTAAAAATAAGATTGGAGGCCAAGAAGGAAGCATGGGTAGATGAGCTACAAAAAGTACTTTGGGCTAACAAAACCATAGCTCGTAGTACCATAAGAGAAACTCCCTTCTCGATGGTATGCAGATCTAAAGCCGTAATCCCTTCAAAACTTGGAGTGACTTCATAGCAAAAAGCAACATTCAACCTAGAAGCTAATGATCAACTGCTTACTGCAAATCTTGATCTCATAGAGGAGACTCAAGAAATAGCTTATCTCAAGATTGTGACCTACTAGCAATGGGTCACAAGGTATTATAACAGAAAGGTCTGAGTTCAAAATTATGAAATTAGCAACCTTGTATTACACCTTATTCTTCCTGGAGCTCGTAAGGCTAGTAAAAGAACATTAAGTCCAAAATAGGAAGGCCCTTACATTATTAAAAAAGACTTGGGGAATAGAGCTTATTATTTAGTGAATATGAATAGAGATGAATTCCTGTGAGCTTGGAATGCTAAGCATCTCCACCCATACTATCAATAAATTTTAGTTCGCCCTTGAATTCCTATAACATTACATCTCTGCTTGTTAATATCTAAATAATTTTTCAAAGTGTTATATAGGAAATGAACTATTCTCAAACGAGCCATCTTACTAGTTAAGGCTAATTCAAATCGACCAAAAGGTCATTATCTACGACCCACTGAGCAACGAGATTGTTGTAACCTACTAAGCAACACGATTGCTGTCATGTAACCTATTTGTGCTAGCTGAGGTGTAGCTCTCAAGCGACCTACTTGGGCATACATGTTATCAAAGGTGCAGCTTTCATGTGACCTATCTGAACACTTGCCATAATCGAGGAACAGCTCTCATGCAACTTGCCCGATCACTTAATTCATTACTAGTTGAGGAGTAACTTACCAAGAATACCTGACAAATATACATTATCTTGCTTGAGTAAATATACATTATCATGATCTGCCTGTCAAATATACATTATCTTGCTCGAGCAAATATACATTGTCCTAGTTAATCTGACAAATATACATTACCTTGCTTGGTAAATATACATTGATGTAGGTAGTGGACAAATATACATTGCCTTGCTCGGTAAATATACATTGTCATGATTAGCTAACTGAAGGCATATTAATGCAACTTACTAGGCATTCGATTTGACAAATGCTTATTAAGCTATGATATGCTAGTAGAAGCATCGCATGCAATCTACAGAGTATTCAATTATGGAAACCAAAGAACAAAGCAAAAATATTGTCATTAAAAAACTTCTTTTAGAGAGGTGAATGTACATATCAAAGTTCAAAAATGGAACTCAAAAATTACAATGTCATGGCCTACTACAAAGACTAGTCCTCAGAAGCTGAGCTTTTGTGAAATGGAGGATCGGTATATGGGACAAGCAAGTCATCCATCATTTGTTCATCAGTAGCTTCCATGACCTGTGAGCTGCTCTCTTTTTGAATAATGCCTTGGGTAGAAGAAACTTTACCTACAGGCTACGCATCCTCACTATGAGAAGTTTCTTTCTCCTCTTCTTTGAAGCCCTTAATGGTCTCAAGAGTGTCCATACCAAAGAAGGAGAAATCTATCTCTAGGTGCTTCCCCATAAGGTGAACAAAAATTTCATAGCAGTATCTTCTTTTGCTTTGGTAACTAGCACTACAATTTTTGCGTTAGCTCGAGCAATCTCTTCTTTTGCTAGAGCAGCTTCATTCTTGGCCACTTTTTTCTCCTTCTCTATAGCCTCAGCTTGTTACATTGTTGCATCCAGCTCACCTTTTACTTTTGTTAGCTTAGAGTTAAGACTTGGCTTGACAGCCTTGTAGTTTGCTATCTCAAGAGATAAAGCTTCCTTGACTTCTTTCTTGGCGGCCTTGGATTTTCTTATTGTGTCTTTCAGCTCCAACGCCTCAGCTTTTATGGTAACCAGGTCACCCTTGAGCTTTTTCTTTTCCTCCTCCCAAACCAGAAGCTTATTCCTCAGTTTAATTGCTCCCAGTGCACTCTGAGAAAACAAAGAAAAGGATTAGCTAACAAAGAGATAAAAGCATTAAAGTTAAAAAGACTTAACTTACCAGTAGGCCGAGATGAGTTATGTAACCTATCAGGCCTTCATCAAACATCTCCGACTCCAGCGCTTGGGTGTGGGTTCCCAGAGTCTGGTCCACACTTTCCTTGAGGAAGAATTAAGCCCCCGTTCTTGGGCAAAGGCCATCAAGTCACCCTTCAACCTAGGCCTCAAAAGAAACTTGCTTAGAAGCAACTTCTTTCCTTTTGTCCATTTTTTTCTTCTTAGCAAGGGGTTCATGCAAGGGTGGAGCCTTGACCTCCTTGACCACATCAACTCCAAAATGGGAATCAACACCTATGAAGTAGCTACTGCTACAACTGAAGAAGATTGATTTTTGGTAGCAGGGGTAGCAACAGTAGCCAGAGTTGACAAGGTCATATCAACAATAGGGTCAACATACTAAGTATGAGCTCCAAGAGAACGAAGGTTCAGTCTCACCATTCCTTCAAACTAATGGAAGTTTGCTAGGCCAACCTCTCTAATTTGATGAGCTCTGATGTCTTCAGTGAGCTTGATGTTTAGCACTAGAGCAAGCTTGTGTGAACATAAAAGCTCTTTGTCAAATTTGAGGTCGTTCTTGAAGTCACTCATAGTAGCGAACTAAACTAGCACCTCAACTTCCTCAGCCCTTAATGCTGGCCTCTCTTTACCAGCTCCCTCTGCAACATAAAACAAAATGTTAGACTAAGAAAGAAATAAATATGACTTCATGCAAGCTTGCACACCTTTAGCTTGCTTACTAAGAGTAAGGACAACCAAAATTATAAAGATGATACAAAAATGAGCAAGAAACGTAAAACTAGTGGGTTTTGTAGTTCCCCACATTATATTTGCCCTTTGCATCACCTTGTGGCAAAATTTTCTTGAACTCAGTTTATCAAGCTGAAAGATAATAAAATCATCCTAATAACCTGTGCTCTTAATGCTGTAAAGATGGCAGAAGACCCTTGCTAAAAGAGGTGGGAGATTATTCCTAAGATAAATAAGGGCAAGGGAGGTGAACTAAGAATAGGAGTTGGCACAAGCAAAGTTTTAGTTTATTCAATAACTCTATAATATAAGGGTGAACTAGAAACTTGAGCCTAGCATCAAGGTGGTGAGTACTAATAACAATAAAACCCGAAGGGGGATAAGCCACATGGTTACCAGGAGAGGGCGCCAAAATACGACAGCCTTTAGGATGATGATATTTCTCAACTATCTCCTTAAGCTCGTCAAGTTTGATGGTTGAGGGACAATACTTAAACACTATGCGAGCTAAGGATCCATGACCACTAACAACCTGCTAGCCCTTAATAGAGTTAGGATGAACAATGAATTCCCCTGCAACCTCACCACACCTAGAGGTTGCTTCATCGACAACACACACTAGCTCCTCACTATGGGCTAGAGAATCAGGCTCATTGGCACTCCCCATCAGGTAACCTCGACGTTTATAAGCTGTAACCATCTACAAAAAAAATAGGAGGAATGGTCAGGTTGCTATAAGTAGACTATACCAAAAACTAAGATTAACAGGGAGATTTCCTACGCAACAGGCCATACAATGCCTTGGGTCACCATGCCTAAAACCCAAACCTAGGGGGCTTAACTAAGAAACCCGTTAGGTTACTAAACCCTGGGAAATAGAAGGCTAAATTCAACAAGCTACAATGTTAAAAATGGCAGACAAAATCTCTAGCAACCACACAACATGCCAAAAACCCATAAAGCCAAGCATTCACAAACAGCAGAAAGTATAAAGTCTGAGAAAGCTTACTGTATCAAGAAAATGGGAATAAGCTCTAAAAATGATCGATGAAAATTGGTTTCTAGCAATCAAAATCTGAAATGTTTTACAGCAAATTTGATGAAATAGGAGAATGGAGAATAGTAGCAACTATGGGTACACTTGAAAGAAGAAATGTCGATTTTCAAAGTGACAAATGAGAGGGAAAGAAAGGGTTTCCTCTCATCTTATAACTTGATCAGCTTCACTGTTGGATCTATAGATAATCAACTTCCCCCAAAATTCGACAGTCTAGCAAGAAACATGACTGCCACACTGACGAGAATAGGAAACTGCATGCATTAAATGCAATAATGATGGTACAAACTAGCATGAATAAAATGATGAAGCAAAAAGTCTAAACGGTGGCATGATGAATCACTATTGACAACTTTTACCAATGAACTATAGCTACTAGTTCGTAGATTGCACTAAGAGCTAGAGGGCTAAATGTTGTGGGTGTTTTTTAAACTAAATAAATGGGCTAGTAAAAGCCCAATAGACAGGCCCAGTTAATAAAGACCTGCTCTAACCTGGATTGAGCTCACTGAAATAAGGCTTCAGGTCGCCAAGAGCAAACTTGAGGTTACTAATCAAGGGTCAGAATGGCAACCCCAGATTGATGGGAACGATGTCTACCCCACAGAACGGAGTGCCCCTGCTATGGTTAAAGTTGAAAATAAATCAACTTACATGCCCTACTTGCAGATGTCAACTAGCTGGAATTAACTTGTAATTAATATACTATTTTCCTTTCTTGGAATATGTTAAGATTGTACACCCCAAATATTATAAATAAGGGTTAAGATTATTATACAGAAGGCATGGAAAGACCAATACCATAGAGGTCAAGCTATCAACAGCATACAATAACTCCGTAAACACACTTTCAAAGATACATTACCGTGGACATATGGGTCGATCAACTAACTTTAGCCAAACTACGTTAAAAATCCTAGTGTTCTTTTTGTTCTTCCTCAGTCCATCTCCCTTTCTCTCTCTATTTCTCTCTACATTATCAAATTGCAGTTTGGGGTTTCAAGAACTTCACTAGTTGATGTAATTCTACCATCAACAAAACTTGAAAAATCAAGTTTGAGCTTGACTTGTTCATGACCTTCATGAACTTAAATGAGATTAAACAAACTTATTATTATTTATTTCAAATTTTTCATTGATCCTAAATATTCAAATTCAACCTTTAATTTGAACTACATATAAGCCTAAACGAACTCAAACAATCTTAAACAAGCTTAAATAAACTTTTTGCATATTACAAAACACCTAAATCACTTGACGGACAAGGTCACTCAGCGAGTTGTCAGCTCGCTAAGCATGAACTTAGGAAGCAGGTCGAGGACAAAGCGAGAACCCAGCTCGTTAGGAAGGGCACCAGCTCACTGAATGAAACATAACATAAAGCCATCTTTCAGCAAACTCATTCTAGATGGATCCAGTGACAAGATCAGTTCATGGCAAGCAGGTCACCCAATGCAGGTCCAGGTCGCTAAGGTAGCGACCTAAGCACAAGTACGGAAGTCTAGTCATCAGCTAAGGGTACATATTTTCAACCAATAGCTCAGCCTCCAGAACTAACACATCAGTCCCTAATAGTCTGATAATGATTTGCCTAGCTTTATTATCAGATGCCAAGCATTTATTGCCCGATGCAACAAAAATAATCATTTTGTTACTTGCCAAATTATGCTTGGAGCCCTCCCCTCTCTTATAAATAGGGGGACCTCTATAGAAGATATAGAAAAAAAAACTACATGCAGACACTTTGTCAGAATAACAACTTAGCATTGTATCTCCATTGAGTTTCATAAAGAAAACTATCACACAGAGTTAATACAACTCACCATGGATGTAGGGGCCGATTGGCTTTAGTCGAATCACAATAAAAGCTTCCAGTGTTTGCTATTCTCCTTTTTCTTTCCCATTAACTCACATTCTCAACTTGCAGTTTAGGGTAACACTAGACTTACACTTGTTGACCAAATTTTGTCATCAACATTTTGGTGCTAGAAGGAGGCCCCCCATTATATACTTTTCATCTTTGACATATTGCTGTAACTACAATGGTGAGAGGAAAAGCCACCAGGAGCATAAAAGCCACCATTGTCTAGCTTGAGGGTCAGTCATAGCCTTAACTGGATTCTGCTACCCTTATAATAGGTGTTGTAGTTGGCATGGCACCTCCCAATCCACACCAACTTGCCACCTTTGAAGCAAACAGAGCCCAAACTTGGTACTAGCACCAGGAAGCTCTTGAAAATACTGTGAGGGAACTGGCAAACATGGTTAGAGCTCTTGCCTAGGCATAAGCCCAAGGCACACAAATACAAGTGGGAGTCATTACGCCAGAAGGAGGACCCCAACAGCTAGGGCCTAGTGTGTGTTTTTTGTAAGCGCACGGTGTAGTTGTAGTAGATGCTAGCAAGCACGAGTCAAATCTCATAGGGATCTCGCTATCAACTACTAGAGTTTGTAATTTAAGTTGTCTACATCAAATAAGAGCATTGAAAATATTAAAGAAGACTAATAAAAGAGCAGCACTAAATTAATAAATGAAATTCAATTGTAAAAGCCTAGGATTGGGGTTCACCACACTTATCGTCTTCAACAAATAATGTAAATCCTTCCTATTGTAATTACTTGGATAATTGAGGATGATTTAGCCTAAGTTAATTACTAGCCTCTTT
>JANHAO010005304.1:0-22826 GCA_026873985.1 Saraca asoca | reverse complement strand
AAATTGCCCCTCTGAAAACCAAACTCTTTCAAACAAGTCCCTAACACTTTTCAATTTAGTCCTTTTTCATTTTCAACTTTTATTTGTAATTTTCCTTTTTAATTTCTTAATTTTCCGGGCATTACAACTCTCTTCTCCACCTTTTCCCTCTCACCGTCCAACACTCTTTCATCGCCTAAATAATAGGGAAATAGCTTGGGTCCCAAAAAATCCTTCGTTGGCCAGAGTTTGGCTTAGAACCAAAATCCACCATCAACAGTTGCCAACCCTATGACTGACACTTATTGTTTAAGTTAATAGGAAACTTCCAAAATTACACCTTCCTCCATTGATTTGCTTGGGCTTGGGTTTGGTTTATGGAAATGATCCTTAGGTGGTTGAGAGTTTAACTGCTTATTCTTTAATTCCCCAATTAAGGAATTTAGGGCCTTAGTTGGACCAACACTTAATTTAGCATTGTAGCATTTATAATCTAGAGTATTTATGCCCCAAGTTCTAGGCTGAGAGCATTCATTTATTTCATAACCTATGACACCACATCTGTAATAGAAGTGTTGAAACCAATAATACTTAAATTTCACCTAGATTTTGTCCTTGTTCCCTCTTAATAGCCAAAAAGCTAATTTCAATGGTTTATTCAAATCAAGTAGCACACGAATTCTCACAAACGGCTTCAAGAGTATGCCATTATAATAGGCTTCCTTAAACTTAACTATTGTCCCTAATTGTTTCCCTATGATAGGAATATTATGACTACACATATTATCTGGTGGGAAATCGTGTACTGGGACCCAGAAGGTAACCGTATTCATGTCCACTTAATCTTGAGTCAATGAAGAATCCCAAGCCTTTACGTTCATGAATTCACCTATTAGATGCCATGGGGCATCTTCTAGAATATTGGAATAACAATCCTTCAAATTCGTTGAGATTGCAAACAAATTTGGCCCAATATGCGCAGTTGACAACTCGCCCCCAAAATTCCAGATCTTTTGCATCAACTTCTGGACGGCCCCTTGGTTGAGTAGTTTCTCACTGAAAAGCCAACCTAAGAGGGTGAAGGTGTGCCCAATAGCCCGTAAGGCAGACTCCGGGGCCAGAGTGAGGACTAGCTCCGTCGAGTCCAAATCTACATCTGGAGATGGATTCTCTTCCATTGTTATCGCGATCAAACACAGAGATAGATGAGCCGATTTTTTTATTTTAGTTGGGAGTGTTTTCATAGCAATTCTACGAGAAGCTATCACAAGAGAGAAGAGACAAATATTAGTTAATACACTTTATGTCAGAGTTATTTAAAATAACACTATCCTTCTTGGCCTTACCACCTTTTTCCAGAGAACCATTTCTTTTACAAAGAATCTTTATTATGAAAAAGAGAGAATCTTATTCAAATTTTATCTCCAATTGTGGTTCAAAAAGCTTCTCAGCCGACATTCAATACCAGCTTACCCATTATCCCATCCTCTTGTATATTCAGCAAAATGAGTTGAATTATTTTGGAAGGAAACTTTTGTGTGTCTCTATTATTGCTTTTCTTATTTCAAAGTTAAAGATTGGTTGAAGTATTTTATCTCAAAGCTATAACATCAACACTTTCACTTACTTGTTTCAGACTTGAAATGTGAGGTAATTTAAAAAATTGTTTTCATACAAAAAAATTATAATATTTTTGAATAATTTTACAAGTTAGTTATTGATATTTCCTGAAATTTAAAAGATCTGCAATATTTTTTGAAGTATTTTGTAAAAAATCAAATTTGTCTTTTTTCCATCAAATTATAGTTATGTTTGTTCTGCATATTTTAATTTATTTATGTTCCATGTTTTCTATTTTGTGTATTATAATTCATAATTTGCATTATTGCTTTAGAAAATTTAATTATGTTGAAATTATTAAATGAATAAAAAATTAATTAGGTTTATATTGTTTTTACCAACTTCTAAATTTTGTTCATAATATTGTGTAATATTCACTTATAAAAATTAATTATGTTTTAAGGATTTATTTAGTAAATTAAATCGATTAGATAGGTAATTTGGTATTAAATTTCTTGATTTGATAATTAATAACATAAATTAATCATAATAATTAATTAATAATGCAAAAAAAAAAATAGTTGCTAAGGTGATTCGGTGGAGTAATAAAATAATATTCGTTGTGCTGAAATTTAAATGAATGTAGAAAAGTTAGCTAATTTTATACTGTTTTTATCGACCTGCAAATTTTGTACACAATATTTATGTAATATTGATTTATAAAAAATAGTTATATGTTAGTGATTTAGTTAATAAATTAAATTGAGTAGGTAATTAATTTGTTATTAGATTAGCTCATGTGCTCGTTTGTAAACTCTTCACAAACCTTGGCACACTTTTTAGAGAGTTGTGTTAAATAAATTGAGTGACGATAGTCCACCTCAGTAGACCTGAAGCCATTTTTTTTTTAAATTCAACATTATGTTAAAAAATAATTTTAAACTAACATTAGAAATTTCTTTTTCCCATGACGTTAAGCATGTAATTGAGCCTCATTGGGCGGAATTCTGGAACTAACCCCGAGAGGGAATTCTAGAACTAATCCGCAAAGATAAAAAAAAAATTATTATTTGATATAATTATAAGATTTTATTTATTTTAAAATAATTTTTAAATAATAATTAAATTTAAGTGAAAAATTTACTTTATTTTATTATATTTCTAGTAAATTTTTTATTTTAATTATATTTATATTATTATAAAATCTTGATTGAATTATATATTTCATCCCTATAATTTGTTTCATTTTATAATTTCGTCCACATACTTTATTTATTTGTAATCACATCTTTATGATTTATATTTATTTGTAATTAACTCCTTACCATTGTCTATTTAAAGATTTTGTTAAAATTTATTCTATATGATAAATGGTTACTTATAGCCCGTTTGGATGGGCTTTTTTCTTAAAAAAAAAAAGCTGCTTTTTTTTCAAAATAAAAAGAAATAAAAAAATTTTAAAAAAAATACAAAGGTAACAAAAAGTTAAAAAAGTACTTTTTTTTAAGTTTCAATTTTCTGTTTAAAAAAAATAGTTTTTAACTTTTTTTTGAAGCAGGAAATTGAAACTTAAAAAAAAAAAAGTACTTTTTTTAAGGCCATCCAAACGGGCACTATGTGTGCCGTTTAAAAGCTATGTAGCATTATAAAAAACACTAAAATACCAAAATGACATAGCAAAACACCATGTGACTTGCACATTACAAAAATTGAAGAACATGCTAGCATTTTATTGAACATTGTAGATTGCCTCTTTGATTAGATGAAAAATAAAATTAGTCATTATTATTAAATTAATCCAGGTAATCATAGCTTGCATAAGTTAGCCTATAACCAACCCAAAGTGAATTCCCAATCCACTTCGATTTGTAGCCATAATCACCGTTTGTCCTAATTGTTTAAAAAAATTAGAATAAATTAATAAATTGCAGGTGGAACAATTGGTTTAAGAAGCCAACCTTTAACTTGCTCCTCCTCCTACTTTGTATTCAACAAAACACCAATATAGGGGGCATCCATGTTAACAGGTTGCCAATTAAGCTATATTTTCATCTTCAATCTTTTACATTGAAGACTATAGAGAATAGAACCGAATGATATCAATTGATTCCCACCATTCTTAGAATGATATCAAGATGCTTAATCAATAAGACATTTGTCGTGGGTATTTTCAGAATCACACAAATGGGTTGAAAAAAGTTCAATGGACAAGCCCAGCTAATAAAGGCCCACTCAACCAGGATTGAGGTCGTAGGAGCAAGGCATCATGTCGCTAAATGTAAACTTAGATCGCTGGTCAACGAGGGTCAAAGCAGCAACCTCAGGTTGTTAAGGATGAGGTTTAGCCCGCAGCTTGAAGCATGCCCTCCCAGTCATCAATTTAGAAAAGATTGCTCGATTGCTTATTTAATAAGAATTCGTTATTAACCGTTGTAACTAATTTATGATTCATTTTCGTTATGGAATACATTATAACACCTAGATACTATAAAAAGGGGGTTGAAATTATTGTAAGGGGAAAGGAAAAAACATGTACTATTACTCTGCCAAAACACTTAGCCAAAAGACTAAGAAATAATATAACCGTGGACATAGCGATTGATTGACTTTAGCCAAAGCACATTAAAAAGCTCTTGATATCCCTAGTTCTTCCTCTCACACTCTCTCACAAGACTCTAAGATTGTAGTTTGAGGTTTTTGAATCTTTTGGGTTGACCAAATTTTACTGTCAACATTTTGGCATTAGAGAAAAGGCCTTAAATTGCATTCTCTTCAATTTATTATCCAATTGCATTAGCTAGAGGAAGAACCACCAGGGGTACAGATGCTGTCATTGACCAGCCTGAGAGTCACGTGGAGTAGCAGTAGGATATGTTATTGGTTGGAGGCCCAATTCTTCCTGCTGCAGACGCCTCCACCGTCTTTACTATAGATACTACCACTAGCATGGCTCCATTGACCCTTCATCATCCTGCCATTGTTATTTCTAGGACAGATGGAATGCAAGCATGGCACTAGCATTAGGAAGCGCTAGAAAACACGATGAGGGAACTGGCTAATGTGGTTATGGCACTAGCTTAGGCATAAGCCCAGGGCACGCGAAGACAAGTTAAGGATGTTGCGCTCCAAGGAGAAATCCAGCAGCCATGAGAAGGAGCTCAGTAGGAAAGGCTAGTCAGAGAAGAACATTAGCAAGCTGGTTTAGCTCACTCCTCCAATTCACTGCTAAGGTCAGAGGTTCATCGAGCTTGTAAGGTTGATGATGGAGAGAAATAGTGATGTGAAGGCTCACGTCGGGTGGAAGGCTCAAACAGGACTAATAGGAGACGTATTTCAGATTGGTATACACCGGGTTACGAGCATAACAAAAGGCCTAGAATCTTAGATCGCCACTCTAATGAGCAGAGAGGTGAAAGGATCTATCGATCCACCAATCGTCAGTTTGAGGCACAAGATCCAATGATGGAAAAGTTACTTCAAAGGATACAACAGTTAGAAAAATGCCTTCTAGCTCAGGACCATCAAGACTATTACGAAGAAAGGACACTATTCACCAGGGAGATTGAGACAAAACCTCTTTCTTGTAGGTTTAAGATCCCTAACATTCTACAGTACAATAGGGACAACAACTTATATGACCACCTAGATGTATTCAATGTCCAGATGGATCTTTAGACAACTAATCCACTGGTCAAATGTTGCGTCTTCTCAGCCACCCTTGGAGACATACCTTGGACATAACTTAAGAGTCTTCCAGCTTATAGCATTCATGGTTGGGAAGAATGCTAGAAAAGATTCATTAAGCAATATAAGGTATTAAGAAGGCAGCTCACACCATCCTACTACCTTGCCACAGTCTTTCGGCAAAAAAATGAATCGTTAAAAAACTACATAACCTGATTTAGGTGTGAAGTCAGCAAGGTAGAGAATCCTTCGGATGAAAGTATCCTGATAGCGATCTCGATATGACTTTACAAGGATGAGAAACTGTACAACAGTATATACAAGTCTCCAGTGAAGGACCTAAGTGAATTTTATGAGCGAGCTACTAAGGAAATCAAGTGGGAGGAGACATTTGGCCCAAAGAAGTCTAACCAGAAGGATGAGGCAAATAGTTCCAACCAAAGCAAAAAGAGAAGCAATGACAGGAGCAGCAAAGAGGGTCAGAAGGATGGTTGTGATAGCCAAGCAGCAAAAAAGGCCAAGAGTGAGCAACCTCAGCGTCAAGTCACCATGATAGCTACAGCATCCTATCGGATACTGAAGATAGGATCTTTGCAATAGAGAAAGACAGGGAGGATTTTGGGAAGCCCAAACCCCTAACAACTCCCAATAGGCTCAAGAATAACAAACATAAGTTTTGTGCCTATTACAATGAGATCGGGCACAATACATTGAAGCGCTAGGTGCTTAAGGATGCCATTAAGGATCTCATTAAGAGAGATCACTTGAGGGACTATATGGCGTGACCTTCAAGACAACAACCTTAGCAGCCCCAGCAACCAATGCAACATTAGCACCAATAGACTCCTGAACCAGAGCAGGCACTCTCAGTCAGAACCATATTCTAATCCTGTGGTGTTGTTTAGAAATTAACAAAAACACCAAAGTCTTTTCTTAAATTTTTTGTTTGTGTTTACTAATTTCTGAATGAACTTTCAACAAAGTATTATATAGGAAGCGAGCTCACCCTTTTAATCCAGAAGAGAGCACTCGCTCTTCTAATTTGGAAAGGGCATTCATTGACAAATGTACATTGTCATGCTTAACGAATATACATTGTCATGGTATGGTAGCTGAGGCACAGCTTTCATGCGACCTACCTAGGCACTCAACTCATGCACCTACTTGGGTAACAAGATTGCTAGCTAAGGTGCATTATGCGACCTACCTGGGCAACAAGATTGGTAGTTGAGGTGTATTCATGTTAACATAAGTGTTATCATTTATGACCTACTAGGCAACAAGATTACTAACTGAGGTGCATTATGCGACCTACCTAGGCAACAAGATTGCTAGCTGAGGCACATTCATATTAACATAAGTGTTATCATTTGTGACCTATTGGGCAACAAGATTGCTAGCTAAGGTGCATTCATGTAAATATAAGTGTTATCATCTGTGACCTACCTGGGTACTTAACTTGTGCTAGCTGAGGTGCATCTTTCATATGACCTATTGGGCACTCATCACATAAATTTATCAAGTCCTGGTTTACTGGCTGAGGTCCATTTATATTAACCTATATGTTATCATTTACAACTTACTCAGTATTCAACTTGACTAATGTTTGTTAAATTATGATTTGCTAGCTATTATATGTAGCCCATTGAGCATTCAACTATGGAAACAGAAGAATCAAGCTGGAATATTATAAAGTTTATTTAACACATTCTTCAATGAGGTAAATTCACATAAAATTCAAGAATGAAATTCAAAATTACAAAAACCAGGGCTTAAGAAGTCTGGTCCTTAGAAGTTGAGCTTTTATAGGATGGAGGGTCAACATATGGGACAAACAGGTCATTCATCATTTGATCATCAGAGGCTTCCATGACCTGCTAGCTATTCTCTTTTTTAATAGCACCCTCAACAGGAGAAACTCCAACTGTGAACTCCAAACCCTTATTGGAAGAAGTGGCCTTCGCAGCCTCCTTAAAACCCTTAACAGCCTTAAGAGCATCCTTGCCAAAAAAGTTGAAGTCCATCTTCAGGTGCCACTCCCACAGAGTGTACAAGAAGGAGGCGCTAGTTTCAGATTCCACATTTTCTTCCGCTTTCACAACCAGCACAACGATCTCTGCTTTAACCCAAGCAACCTCTTCTTTTCCTAAAGTAACTTCTTCCCTGGCCATCTCATACTTTTTCTTAGTAGCCTTAACTCATTGCACTACCAGGTCCAGTTTTCCCTTTAGTCTTGTCAACTCATTAACGACTTTATTAACATTTGATACAACAACCTCACAATTTGCCACCTTGTAAGATAGAGCTTCCTCAGTGTTTCTTGCTCTCTTCTTCAGCTCCAATGCCTCAGTGGTTATGGCGGCCAGGTCACTCTTAACTTTTCCTTCACCTCTTTCCAAGCTAGGAGCCTATCCCTCAACTTTATTGCTCCCAGCACACTCTAAAAAATTAAATGATCAAGTCAAATTACAAAGAGGTAAAAGAACCAAGGTAGAATGACTTTACTTACCAGCAGGCCATGACGAACTACATAACCCATCAATCTCTCATCCAAGAACTCCTTTGACTCCAATGCTCTGACGTGGATCCCTAAAATCTGGTTTATAATCTCCTAGAGGAAATCAAAGTACTCCCCTATCTTTGGGCTAAGATCAGAAGGTCGCTCCTTGGCCTCGACATCGAGTGCCACCTGTTCTAAATGGCAGCAACTCTCTTCCTTTTTTCAACTCTTTATTTTTTGGTAGGGGGCTCGGATAGGGATGCAATCTCAACTGCCTCGACTACCTCGACCACATCAAGATACAAGGTGGGAGCTAGCTCCTATGAGGATGCTACCACTAAGTCCAAAGGAGATTGACTTGCAGTAGCAGGGGCTGCAACAACATCGATAGCTGATGAAGTTGCAGCAACAACACTGTCTATAGACCAAGTAGAAGGAAGGGTTGGTGGCTTTTAGAGGATGAGCTTCACCATGTTTTTGTAATCTCAAAATTCTGCTGGGCCAACTTCTTTAATTTGGTGAGCTTCGATCTCTCTAGTGAGTTCAATGTTTAAAGCACGAGTAAGCTTGTGTGAACATAGGAGATTCTCATCAAACTTGAGATCATTTTTGAGATTGTCCACAGTAGCGAACTAGCCCAACACTTTAACCTCCTCAGCCCCAAGTGTTGGTTTCTCCTTGCTAGCCTTATCTGCAAAATGAAACAAAATCTCAGAAAAAGTATAATAAGTACATGAGTTCATAAAAGCTTGCACGTCCTTAACTCGCTTACTAGGAGTAAGAACAAAGCTGAAGTTGTAAAGATCACGTAGAGATGGCCAAGAGACATAAAACTAGTGGGTCTTGTAGTTCCTCACATTAAATTTGCCCTTGGCATCCTCCTGTGGCAAAATCCTTTTATACTCGATTTGTCGAGTCAAAAGATAATAAATCCCCTCCTGTTGACCCATGTTCCTAATGCTATAAAGATAGCAAAGAACCCTTGCAGGTGGTGATGAGAGATTATTCCTCAGGTCAACAAGTGCAAGGGAAGGGATCTGGGAGTAGGAATTTGGGGTAAGCTAGAATGGGCAAAGCTTCAACTTATTCAATAAGTCAACAATATAAGGATGGATGGGGAACATAAGCCCAGAGCTAAGATGCTGGGTGCTAATGGCAACAAATCCTAAAGGAGGATAAGCTGTGTGGTCATCAGATGAGGGTGTCATGACACGATAGCCTTTAGGAAACTAGAATATCTGAACTATGCCCCTAAGCTTGTCAAGGTTGATGGTTAAAGTGTGGTGATTAAACACCATACGATCTAGAAACTGCTAACTAGAAGTAACCTCCTGGCCCTTAGTAGGGTTGGGATGAGCAAAAACCTCTCATCAACCTTACCACTCCCAGAGGCCGCTTTATCTATGGAATGCATTAACTCTTTACTTCGGGATTGGGAGTTAGAATCATCAGCACTCCCCACCTGGTGACCTCGATGTCTATGAGTTGCCATCTACATATAAAGAGGAATAGTCAGGTCATTTCAAGCAGACCATACCTAAAAGCTAAAACTTCTATCTGTTAGACTGGGAATCACCTATACGGCAAGTCATACATGCCTTATCACCATATCTCAGATAGACCATTCAAACATAGCGGGCTCGACTAATGAGCCCATCAAATCACTAAACTTGGAAACAGGTAGAAGGCGAGACTCTATAATCTACGACCTTAAACTACAAGCATTTTATCAAACCGATGGCATGCCAGTTTCCACAAACAACAGAAGGAGCACAAACAAGCATATAACAGAATCAATTGGCACATAAAAGTCCTAGTAACTAACGAGCATGCATTAAGCTCTCCAAGCAACAAAGTATCAGAAACCCACTAAGTAAAGCATTCATTAGAAAAAGAAGCTTAAAGTCTGAAAAAATTTACTGCACTAATGGAACAAAACGAGTTGTTGTTGCAAACTTGGTGAAGCAAAAAAATGAGGAACGGTGGTGACTCTTTGTAAACTTGAGAGACAAGAAAGAAATAGAGACATCAGTTTTCAAAGTAATAAGTAAGAGGGAAAAAAAGGTTTTCTCACCTTATATAGCTTGAATGGCCTCACCGTCGAATCTGGAGACTGATCAATTGCCCTTGATCCAACAGTCCAGCAATAACAAGGCTCAGTAATCGCCATGCTAACAGTTATAGGAAAATGCATGCATTTAATGTTGTAATAATGCTATGAGCAAAAAAAATGATGAAACAAAAGTCTAAATGACAACATGGCAAATCGTAATTGTTATCTTTTACTAGTGAATTACAGCTTCCAGTCCAGATATCGCACTGAGAGCCGGAGGGGCTAATGTCATGGGTATTTTCAGAACTACACAAATGGGCTAGAAAGAGCTCAATGGACAAGCCCAACTAATAAAGGCCCACTTAACCAGGATTGAGGTTGTAGGAGCAAGGCATCATGTCACTAAATGTGAACTTAGGTCACTAGTCAACGAGGGTCAAAGTAGCAGCCTTAGGTCGTTAAAGATGAGATCTAGCTCACAACTCGAAGTATGCCCTCCCAGTCATCAATTTAGAAAAGACTGCTTGATTACTTATTTAATAAAAATTGGTTATTAACCGTTGTAACCAATTTATGATTTATTTCTATTATGGAATACATTGTAATACCTTAGCTACTATAAAAAGGGGGTTGAAATTATTATAAGGGGAGGGGGAAAACATATACTGTTACTCTACCAAAATATTAGCCAAAAGACTGAGAAATAATATAACCATGGATGTAGGGATCGATTGACTTTAGCTGAACCACATTAAAAAGCTCTTGGTGTCCCCAGTTCTTCCTCTCACACTCTCTTACAAGACTCCTGGATTGTAGTTTGGGGTTTTTGAATCTTTAGGTTAATCGGATTTTACTATCTACAACATTCCTATAAATGACTAAGCAGAATCAGCCACTTAGTATGTGCATAAGTTCATGGAAAACAAAAAAACTCTCATCTCATATAGACACATTATAATAGATTTTAATTAATTTTACAATATGAGAATTCTGTTGACTTTCTTTTGCAATTAGTATTTTCAAGCCCCAACAAGTAGCTACAATGAAAAATGGATACCTCAATCCAATATCATGATTGAATATAAAATGCACTATTAATTGACTTAAACACCTCATTTAACATTAGAAAATCAATATAATACAAATACATAAAAACACATAAACATGATAAGAAATCTACTTAGGAATTTCAAAATAGTTATCATGCATAGTAACTTTTCTGCTAAAGCTAGTTTGTAACAAAATTGTAGTTGTAGAGTTATGCTGACATTATGTTACTATCACACCCCATAATTTTCATATGTACAAAAGTGCTTTAGTATAACAATGAATATGATAGACGTTGATGTGAAATTTTAAGGATGAAGTTAAACAAGAGACATAGATTTGTGAAGCCTTCTAAAAGCTTGTTATGAAAAAAAAAATTTCTTTGAGCTTTTGCAAAATGTTTGGGAAACCTTTACCACATCTTTGAACTATACTCTGGATTTGCAAAGGTAGAGGCAACCAAAGTTTGTAATCAAGTTTAATACATTCCTTGGATACTAATCATTACCTCAATATGTTTGGTACAAATAAGAGTTTACCAAATCAATTCACATAAACAAGTGAATATTAATAAGATAATAATCAACCCAATTCAAGATATAATAATAGGATAATCAATCCAATCCATTACATTTTTCCATATTGTGGCAAAATTAGAAAAGCAATAAAGGCAATAGAAAACAGGACCATAATGTCCAACCTATAAGATGTATAGACATTGACAAAAGCAAATAGAAAATCCATAGTTCTACATACTAACAAAATCCAAAAAAAAAAGTCCAAATGCCATTAGTGGTTGCTTTTAGGTGGCTAGGTTGCATCGACGGGCTCCTGATTGCATTGCACATAACTACCATGTGTTATAGCCTAGAGTTGCTATCTTGCGACACATGGATTTTCTTTTCACTTGAATGTTGCTCTAGTTAGCCCTAAAGTTTTTCCTCATCCTTTTCCTCTTCCTTTTGAAGTTGCAATAAATGGCATACGTTAAGGTATTGTAGTATTGGCAGATATAAGCTAAGGTGCTGCTAGTATAGGTTAATATGCTGTTGGTGCAGGCTGAAACACTATTGCAAGCTAAGATGTTACTAGTGTAAGTTAAGATGTTACTAGTGTAGCCTAAGATATTGATGATGCTACCTGAGATGAGTTTAGAACCCGAGATGAAGTAGATCCACCTTTATCCTTACTATATATAGACTTGTCTCTATCCCGTCTTGATGAGGTTTAAGATCCTTCACCCCTACCCCTTGTTGATGAGGCTTGAGATCCATTAGCCCAACCCCTTGCTAATGAGGTTTTAGGGGGTTGAGTTCATCTTCTTTTGTTTTGTCCATAATAGTTGCAATTGGAGTACCTCAAGCTAGTTCTTGACTTTATAAGCTTGTTTGGATTTGCCTTCTTTGAGTTCTCATTTGGCTCTCTCCTTCTTAACATCCTAGGTTTTTCGGGTTTTCTACGAAAAGAAGAAGGGTCAAGTGGCCCTGCATAAGTCATTGTCCACAAGTTGTCTTCATTTATGGGATTCAAGACCGAGCTATAACATGCCAAATAAGATTCTATTTTGTAGTGATCAGATGCATAATCTTGCGGATCTTCTTTGTTAAAGAAAATACAACTATATGCATGTTGGCATGGCAATCCAATGAGTCCCTAAAACCAAAAAGTACAACTCCTTTCTTGTAAGTCCATTGTGTACTTTCTAGTTCTTGCCCATTTAGTCACTTCAAACTTCTCATTTCCTACCCATCTTTGCACCCATTTGCTGACTTCTTGAATTTACTTATCCAATCTCTTCTTGGTTTAGGGCAAAATTTTCCCTTACCTATATGCTTCAGAACCACTAACCTATTATGTGCAAACCTCTCCATCAAGCACCTTCTAATCTATTTAAACATAGAGATAATAGGAAGGTCCTCAGCTTCTAGTATTCTACCATCAAATGACTATGATATATTGTTCATGATCATGTCACACTTAGGATAGATACTAAAGTGGGACCTTGCCCACATTTTGGGGTTGTGTTCCATCAAATAGTTATGTGCCACATATGACACATGATTTAACTCAGTCATTTTTCTTTCCCACTCACGATAATATGAAACCTTTGCTATTGCAAGCACAAGATCCCTTAAGACAGTTCCACTACCATATCTTCTCTTCACATTAGAATATATATGCCTCACACAATAATGATGTTCTACTAATTGCAAACCTAACTCCTTAAATGCAGGTAGCAATCCTTGAAAATTGAAGTGAGTAAGGGTTGGATATGTAAAAAAAAAAAAAAAATCAATATAGAAGAAAGATAGAATGATACCTTTTGTTGATCAAAGATAAAAACCAAACTCCTATTTGTAACATGACCAACGTCATCAGACAACAACTGCATGAACCAAATCCAATAGTCTTTGGTTTCACTCTTCACTACAGATACAACAATAGGAAAATACTAATCATTTGGATCTTTGGCCATTGCAACTAATAACACACCTCCAAATGGGCCTTTAAGGAAGCATCCATCAATATGAATCATTAGTTTGCATGCATTTAGAAAACTATGTTTCACAGCATCTAGACACATATACAACCTCATAAATCTGGGTGGAATTGTTGATATTGGTCTTTCAGTCATAAGTTCAAATGTTGTCCCAAGGTTGGCTCTTCTTACCTCTTGACAAGAATCCCAAAGCCTTTGTATTGTTCTGTATAGCTTCCTTGTAATTGCTCCCTAGCTAACCTTTTTGCCTAGTATGCTTTAGTAATAGAAATTTCAACTATATAATTCTTCCTAATGAAATTAATTACTTCAAATAGTTTGATGTTCCCATTTGTCTTCATTTCTTCCACTAACTTACTTGCAATCTATTTGGATGAGGCCATATTGCTGTTGAAAGTTAATCCACAATTATGCATTATATAATCTTTTCATCCTATAAATCATTGATGCCCTAACCTTACTAACTAATGCTTTTTATGCACAACCCTCCTTGCATTTTGCTCTGTGGCTTACTAAATCATTTTTCTCAAACTATATGTCGTACCCATTTAACAAAGACCACTCCCTGTATGTATTTTATATACTTTAAACTCTTCAATGGATGTAAACTCCATTCCTAATTTAAATTGAAAACTTCTACACATTTCCTTGGAGTTGTATTTTATATACAACATACCATTTTTCTTTCCATCTTCATTGTTTGATTCATCATCATCTGTTTGTAACCCTTCGAATTCATAGTCATTATCATTGTTTGTAACCCTTGTGTTTGATATGAAACCACCGTTTGCTATAGTCTTTTTCATCAAGTTGTCCTCTATATCTTCATCAATATACTTTCTAAAATAGTCATTATCGTCCTCTTCACTATCACCAAATCTTATAGATTTCATACAATCATCATCACTATCCTCTTCACCATCCACTATGTTCTCATTGTGTTCCACTTCTTTCCCCTTATCATTACTTGCATCCAATTATTTTCTATTCACATCATATTCAAGTGGAAAACAAGCAAACAACTCATCCCCACCCTTAAATAAGGAATGCTTTGAGTTCACATCCACATCATTCATCTCTCCCACATTCACATGACTAAAATGTTGTCCAACACCACCTTCAACTTCATTTAAATGATCTGGTAATGTTACTAACATACCATCTCCTCGATTAAAATCATATGTGATATACGTCTCTACCTCCCTAACACATAAACTCATAGCAATCTCCCCAGTAGTCATACATTCTTGATCATTTTGAACTTTGCAATGTCTGCAATCTAATTGCAACTTTGGTTGTTTATGAAAAAATTTCACAATTCCTTTGTAACCAAAACTTTTTAGTACAAAAATAATTTCTTGAAGTGACCACTTATCTAGTGTACACTTGTTAATCATTGTCTTCCTACCACCAATGTATTTCATATCTTTATTTTTCACAAACTTACCTCCTTGCCAAAGTTTGACATTAAACCATGGTGCACATGGTGCTGTATATGCAAAGAAACAATAACAATATATGAGTAAACAAGAGAGAAACAATTATAATAAAATAGAATGAGATAAAGCGATGGTATTAATTCATACAAACTATAGAAAGAAACAACAGTGCTGCTTAATCAATTCATATAAAGTAATTAATAATATTCATACTGAACTTAAATGAAATGAGATTCGATGACAGTGAAATCAACTCAAAACATTCATCATTAATATGATACATAAACCAATTCGAACTTGACTAAATGAACAATTAAAGGAAAAATAAACCCCATCATTATTGTGATACATTTTGGCAATCAGGGTTCCAAGGCACTTGGAATATGTAATCTGTATAGGGAATCTATATCAAATTGACATAAGCCGTGAAGATAGATGTTGTACAAATGTGAAAGACATTAATAAAAAGGGTGGGAATGGAACAAATGAGTAACATGGCCAATGAAAAGGTTATTTTTCTAGTGATGCACATTTTTCACATTATAGTAGTGAAATATTATCAAATATATCAACCTCTATTGGTTTGTACGGGGAATACAATTTAAGAAAAAAAAATCACAAATCTACATCATAATTTACTATAAAATCTATGAAATATCAGTAAGCTTACCCTTAATCCACCGTTCAGTTACCTGCCTTAAATTTGATTCCATTGTCTTTTTGTTACCCTCTAAAAAAGGATTCCTTGCATATTGAAATAATTTTCTTTGCATACAAAAGCCACTTCTGCTAAAGATGACAACAGGGAAAATTTTGGTGCTTTTGGAATAGGACAAGGAGGGAAATTTTTGTCATGTGTAAATTACATGATACTTTATTTTGTCATTTTAGTATTTTAATGTTTCTATAATGCTACATCACTCTTAAATAATACACATAAGTAACCGTTTGTCATGTAGGATATATTTTAACTAAAATTTCCAGATAACAATAAGAAGTTAATTATAAATGAATATAAACTATAAAGACATGATTACAAACAAATAAAATAGAATGAAAAAATTAC
The DNA here is from genome assembly GCA_026873985.1 of Saraca asoca. NCBI lineage: Eukaryota > Viridiplantae > Streptophyta > Magnoliopsida > Fabales > Fabaceae > Saraca > Saraca asoca. The sequence goes on along the minus strand of JANHAO010005304.1, from coordinate 6,998 downwards.
AAATTAAAGCAAATTATAAGGATGAAAAATATAATTAAACCCAAAATCTTTCTAAAGATTCACTAAAATATATTTTACTTAAATTAAAATATATATTATATCAATATTTTATTTATTATAATACTATCAAAATTTACTTTTTATTAAATTTTATGTATTTTTCAATATATTAAACAAAAAATTTATTTACACATAAATTGATTGTTATTTTTAACTTAATTTCCAAACAATAGAATTTATTTGCTAACGAATAAAAACCATTTTTATTCAAATGAAATAAATTTAATTCTACAAAAATTGATTTAAACAAAAAATAAAAAATGTAACCGATATTCGCATTGTGTTTTGTGGATCTGGATAATAAAACGAGTTAAGTCAAGAGCAACGTATCAACGCAACACTCTTCTGGGAAACAACTATATTTTCCTTAAGTTACTAGTGGCAAGTAAATAAAAACAATAAAGGCTGCTAATTGGGCATAATCTATATAGAAGCAGCATAAGCAAACTACAAAATTTATGCTGCAAGGAATTGTATTCTGTACTATAACGTCTGTATATCTTCAATGCCAAACTCTTCCAAGTCAACGTCTGTGGTTTTATTTCCACTCCGTCATTTGCTTCTCTGGAACATTTTCGTCATCATATTCTTCAGATGGTGAGAATGGAGCACAGCAGGATGAAATGTCGATACCAGCCACCTCCATAGCATTGCAGACCCATTCAGGAACATCGCCTTTTGGAAACTGCCATAGTAGGATTTGAGAAAATTTAATAGATACTTAATAAATATGACAGTAGATTGACTGTAAAATACAAAAGAAAAAGAATGTTCAGTATTAAGTACCATTTTACGTAGGAAGTCACGCACAAACCTACATAAAACAAAAGAAAAATGATTATTACCATACACAGAAGGTATGGCTTGTTGAACAGAAAAGAGTGATTATGAGATTGTAAAGCTTTGTCAAAATGATTCCTGAATTATAAAAATATTATAGCAATCCTTTAATAATACTCCATTCAAACAATTTTGTCCTTCCATACATACAATTTCATCCCTGAACAATAGGAAGGAAGGACAAAATTGTATCAACGAAATATTATTCAGCAATTGCTATGGCTATTTTTATAATTCAGGGATCGCCAAAGCCTTATACTGTCAGGGACGGATTACTAATTTGGTCTAATAATTGAATATAAAAGGTTAACATACTCTGGGAATCTTCCCTCAATTATTGATGTGTGTAGATCCCTACTAAGCTGCATAATTTCAAAAGGATGTTCACTTCAATGACAAATATTATCGCAAAGATGATATAATCATAATAAATTTTCTGCACATGATGGTATGATACCTGCATCATGTAATATAAATTGTGGTATGAGACAAGCTGGGACCCCATAACATCTTTTGTCACAAGACAATGGATGTAAGCTCTGCTGTAGTTCTTACAAACCTAAAGTAGAAGGAAAAAACTGAATTACATCTTCTCTATAAAAATGTATCAAATATAAGAATGCCCTCCTGACAAGCTTACCATACAGGAGCAGGTGGGATCAATGGGACGAGTGTCATCAGCCATTGCTCTGTGTTTTAGTTTCAGTACTCCCTGCAAATATAATAAAATTAATAAAAATTTAAATAGGAAAAAAAATTCATAGCAAGAGTGGATTAAGTAGATTTTGATTTGGTAATTACATTTTATTTTATGCATACAAGAAATGGGCACATCAAGAATGCTGCATAAAGCAGCCCCGTAAAGGACCAAGGTGATTGGGAAGCCATTCTCCCACCCCTCAAACAAAGGCCTACCTACTTCTTTAACAAGTAATATCAGAAAAATTATCAGGGGATGTAGTGTAATCCAAAAACCCCACCCACAGCAATAACAAATACCATAACATTCATGAAATTTCATATATAGTACTGAGCAATAATCACTATTAACTAGACACATGCAAGCATAAAATTTTTACACACATGATAGCTATATAGAGTATATTACAGTAAACTTCCCGAGGATAAAGGGAGAAATATATTATCACCTCAGGAACAAGAGCAGTGCCAAAGCGTGCAGTGCGGGTAGGATAAACACAGTCATACATATCAGCACCCAAAGCACTACAAACAACTATATCAAGTGGATAACCAACTCCCTGAAAGAAGTCAAAGCAACTGTCACAACATTAACCAGAAATATTGCAGAAAAAAAAACTTCAAAGAAAATCAAAATTCTGACCATAACATATCGTGGTTTATCCTCAGGCAGTGCAGCAGTGCACTGAGCAACAACACGCCAAAATGAATCTTTATCCTCACCACCTGAAAGACCACCAATAGCATAGCTGTGACAAAAGAAAATTCTATTTAGCTCTCCATCACTATTCAAACATCACTAGTTGCCAAGCTTTTCCATGCATGTGTTAAGTGTAACATCAAGGCTGATAACTTGGTATAGTGATGAGATTTTTGACAATTCTAAATGAGAAGGTTACATTATATACTTGAAAACAGAACTAGATGCAGGAAGAAATATCCAAACACTTGAGAGTAGATATGATCAAGTCAGAAGAAATTCATTAATTCTCAGGGCAAGCAGTGAAAGGATAGTTTATAATGCAGTTCAAATTTCAAGTCTAATGCGTAAAAAAAATCTCAAAGAGAATTTCCAAAATTTTTATAACCTTTTTCTTCCCTCATTCAATAGAAAAAACACAATCATCAAACATATTCGTGTCTCTAGGCATCACTGAATATTAATAAATGCAGAATACAGGGAGATAATGCAATTTGATTACATGAAAACATCAGCAAACTTTCTTTCCCCTGTAATAAAGAACCCACTATATCTTATTACTTATGCATAGATAAAACACTTAAAACTGGCCTTCAAGCCATAAATATATGCAAGCACTAGAAATTCCACTGAGCTTGGAACTGGAAATAATGTTTCACCTACCCAGGCAAATTGCGCTCCACCAAACCAGTAACACATATATCCCTGATTACAAATGTAAATATAAAAGCAATATAAGCAATACTTATTTATTTGTCAAATTGGTAAAACACAAGGTAAAGAAAACTAGATACAATGACAGAAAATGGCAGGAATATATATGCTAAAATTTACCTCAACACAGGATCTAAACCACCTTGTACGATACCAAACAAGTTTTGATCATGCGGTCTCTCGTGAGCTGTTTACAGAATGCAATATTAAGAATCAATATTCAACACAGAAGCAGAGATTACAGTAAGGGGCCCTGAAAAGTTATCCTGACTTCATTCTTGAGCTAAACCAATAATGTATTTGGGTTAGCTTTGGGACCTCTGGAAGTGATTCTGTGAGCCAACATCAGGTTGAGGCAGAAACTAGAAATTGTACCCCTTACTAGCAAAATGACTTCCAAAAGCTAACCCAAACTACAAGTTTGAAATTGCCAGCATAGCAGGGCCAAACCTATTGTGGCAGGTTCCCTTACGCACTAAATTATTTGTGTGGTTGTAGATGCACTGAACATTACCAGAGATGAATGCTTTGGTTAACTCATATTTTTACCTGATACACATCTGTCTATCCATCTAAGCGTTCGATACATGGCTTCCTCAATTCGTGGACCAGTAATGGTGGTTTTTACAACATCATCAAGAGCCATAATGATATCAGCCCCTATTCTGTTCTGCACATTTTTTTACAAAAAAATATATAAGAAAGCACATGAATCGGAGTGCCTAAAATCATCTATAGATACTTCAAACTAAAATAATAATAATATTACATGAAAAAAGGAAAAATTAATGTACTTACCTGGATTTGAATAGATTCCTCCGGAGTTAGGAGCATTGGCTTTCCATCAACTGGTGACTGAAGTAAGAAAGTGAATCTTCAATTACAAGTAACAAAATGACAATGCACATAACAACTTATGACCATTAATAAGTCAAACAGATGAGAGATGCAAACTATATTTTTTTGGCTTTCTGCAGCTATGTGGTGTATTTGACAGGACCATATGCCATATATATATATATATATATTTTAGAGAAGTTACTGACAATTTTTATGGGATTGGGTGTTTTTCTCACCTCTATGGTGTAGCCAGTTGGTTATTTTCAGAGTACCATTGTAAAATATGTACAGAGTTTGGAGTGCTTTATTTTGTCAATGCAGTTATTCTTCTTCCTTTACAGTTTGTTTTCATTGTTCTTTTTCCAGGAAGTTGCCTCATCCTTACACTCTATACCTTCCCTTTCCCTTCCCTGAATATAAATTCTTCAATTATCCAAAAAGATCAATATGAAATCAGTTGATTGCAAATTGATAGCCACATATTTTCATACATTACAAGGTTCCCTTTTCCTTCCCTGAATATAAATTCTTCAGTTATCCAAAAAGATTAATATGAAATCAGTTGATTGCAAATTGATAGCCACATATTTTCATACATTACAAGGAAGAGAAAATGTCCTCTCATATTACGTATTATACTAAAAAAGCATGTCAACATATGCATTTGACAGTTGGCAAAATTACCTAAGATTTTAACTAATCGTATTCTAGCCTTCCATTAATACAAAACCACTGAGTAAAGTGAACAACATTTGGAGGGAACTGAAATTACCATATCTATAACTACATTCAAGTATAGCAGTAATGTCAAAAGTAAAACATATATACCTGAAATGTCACTCCTTTTTCAGTGATATCAGCAAGATGCAAAAGTGATACCTGAAAAGTTAGCAAACAAATATGAGATATAACACAAATCATAAGAGCAAATATATAGGAAAGAAAATAATACCGATTAAGTACATATCAAATATGGAAAAACAACCATTTGAAAGCCACCAGAGTCTGTAAGCAAAGCCCGTGGCCAGTTCATAAATTTATGAAGGCCACCCGCTTCATCAAGAAGCTCAGAAGTAGGTCGAAGGGCCAAGTGATATGTATTTCCAAGTATTATTTGGCAACCAATCTCCTCAAGCTGCTCGGTCGTCAGTCCTTTGATGGTTCCTGATCATACAAAAACCTTATCGATGCAGTTGAAATAAATTAACAGCATATCAAATTCAATACATTAAGTGATTCAACTAACACACTTATCCTAAGAAATTCAACAATAGTCCCATCAAACTAAGTAAAACACGTGGAACAATGCCAACCCAATAACAATAATGGTATATTCCATACAAAAGCAAGAATTAAACTCCAACCTTGTGTGCCAACTGGCATAAATAAAGGTGTCTGACACACATAATGAGGGAGCGTCAATCGGGCTGCTCGAGCACGATTGAACCTAGCAAGAACCTAAATAGGAAAAGGACAAAACTTCTAATCAGTGTGCATATTGTTTTATCCTATTTTTTTGGTAAAAAATTTTAAAAAAAAAAATCAAAATGGATAGAACAGATAGAATGAGGAGCAAGCACTCCAAGCCAGACCTCAAAACGAAGCGCCATTAAACGGGAAATCGTCGTTTTTTTCTGTGAAGCGGCTGGCAACAATACTGCCATTGAAGCACGTTCAGTTAAAACAGCAAAAGAACATGATATTAATAAGGTGAAGGAGACGGAGCTTACAGAGAAGAAAATCAGAGCAGCTGGGGAAACAATAACATGGGGTTGAATGAAGTCCTAATAAGAATGTTTTAAGCAGTTGAGGTGTGCCTCGGCCGCTGCGCTAAAGAGTACCGGCCGCCTTATCATTTCTTCTTGTTTGCTTTCCTCTTTTATTAGTCTCAGGGAACCAAGCACCAAGCCCGCCTGTGTCCCTCTGCCAGTGGATTTAATCTTATTTTTGGTGGATAGTTTTATTCTACTGACAGACTGAATTCCCCCTTGAATATGGGCCGGGTAGGCCAGTACTTTTGAATTTTCTCACGCTCAGTTCTTCTTTGGTTATAGACTTTGACTTTTTCGGGTCCTTACCCTGTCGACACGTACATAGGGTCCTTGCCCTCTCGACACACATTATGTACGTGTCAATCTTTGAAAATTCATTCTGAAATTGAACACGGCTTGACTAAAAACAGTTTAAGAATTTTTTTTAATCCATCAAATTTTAATTAATACTTGCAGAGTTTCCCTCCGTGCGCAGGATAGGTATAATATATTTATATTATTATAAAATATATTAAGATAATAAAAAAATATGTATATAAAAAATAATGATGAAATTAAAATATCAATAATAATGCTACAACATCGTCAGACTAAATATAATATCACACTTCTAATAATTTGATTATATGCCTTTTTTTATATATTCGTCAAACTAAATATATTAGTATGTTTTAATTTAGTGTTCATACAATCAATGCTATTAGCTTTATTTTTATGTGTGCTTGTATAAATTTCATATTACAGCTTTAATATAATTAATGGTTGCTGCCTAGAAATGAGTATTGCAAAATGTTAAACGATTTAAAAAAATCATAAATCTATAATATCAAGCAAAAAAGAAATCAAATATGTTAAAATTTTGAATCAAGTGATACTAAAGTTTAAATTGTCATACAAAAAGATTCATACTCGGATATCGAGAACTTTAATAATTGTTTCGAAAGCTCGCATATCATATGATGAAATCTAATTGGAGTGAATAATCATGAAAATTATAATTTATGAGAAAAACAATCAAGATAAAAATTAAGCAAGTTTGATAATAAAAAAAGAAATTCAGATAAACATGGAGCAAATTTAAAATCAACAAGAAGTTAAAATATACCACGACAATTCAAATTATGGATAAAAACCTTTGAAGCACCGATACTTCGTATAGCAATTATATTGTATGTCAGAAACGTTTCTAATACACCCGTCGACACTGGGGAGACACGTCTTGGAGTTGTGTCCGCAATTTCAAAAAATTCAGACACGCGTTTCTTATTTCAACACTCGTTGCAAGCTCGAATATTTATTATTTATTTATTTATTATTATTTACACTTAAATTATTTTATGTTATAAAACTTTTAAATTATCTTAAATATTCAT
>JANHAO010005303.1:0-22829 GCA_026873985.1 Saraca asoca | reverse complement strand
GGGAAGTAAAGATCCTTATAAGCGGGTGGACTGCACACCCTCTTGAGCCGGCTTTTGGGGGAGAGGGTAATGGCACTCGTATCATCTCTCCAACAAGTAATCCTCCCTTTATCCCTCCGAACATATAAATGGTCATGTCACACATACACATATGCATGAGTGCGCATTTATAAAACAATTTACATAAGAAAATAACATTCATAAAAGTAATCTTATAAACATATAAGACTTTATAATATGTATCATTCACTACACAATTCATTGATAGGCCTATATATAGATGCCTCTACAATCCAACCTTGTTGGGACTTAATTGACCCCTACATTCCACATAAGATCTCTCAGTTTCTCTCACACAAATCAATACATACAGCACATAGATACTTAAACTTAGCAACTTAGTATTTCTCAAACAAAAAGAGCATTTAAAAAAACATTAAACTAGAATTCTATTTTCCACCATTTCCAAAGTTTCAAAAAAATAACATCACAACATTTCAAGCAATCTATTACAAACTAATCAAGTGTATTGAAACAATTGATGCGACTAAGAATTTAAAGCTTTAAAAGAATACAAATACACCACGAAATTAAATATTTTACTCATAATTCTAAGTTCATGAAACTTATTTTTGAAGTTTTCTGACTTGACAGTCCAAGATTTTCCTTCAATTCCAAGATTGAAGTTGCCAAGCCTTCAGTTCCAAAAGCTAATGGGCCTAGTTATAGGAAACATGTATTTTATTATTCCAATTAAATTAAAATTAACTAGAAACAAATTAGAACCTTGCATTCAAGCTCAAAGCAATACTTTTCACCTTTCCAAACTTAACTTGAAATGATTAAAATCTATCTAAGTTAATTATATTTCTTATTTAATATAATTTGTGTTTGACTATTAATGTTTTACCCAAACCTTTGTCATTTGCTAAAATTTATCCTACAACCCAAAGGACATTCAAATTAGGGGTGATCACAAAGTGTATAATTACTTCTAACTGACCAATTGAATCTGAAATTGGTTGGTTAAGAGCAGTTTAAATGTATGGTTTGATTTGCAACTATTTGATTTTTGAAAAATTTTCTAGGTCACAAATAAGAATAATTTAACGATCCTTAACTATGTAAACTCACAATGACTAATATGCCACCAAATTTTAGTAAAACTACATTGTTTTATTGAGAAAATCTATTTCAAACGCAACATCAACATTACTCATGCATACGGTTAAGGTCAGTTAGGTTACAAATGCTAAAATGGACATTGAATTTGTCCAATTTTTTACACTTTACTAAGCTGAATTTTTTAGCTTAATCAACCAACTAAAACTGCTCATAATTGATCGAAACTAATGCTACAGTTAAGGTTGGTTAAGATTGTAGCTTCGGTCGAGAGTAGACTAAAATATTAGGCATATGACTAGAGTCATTCCCATAAAAAATAAGTTAACTAGTCTTAACTAACCATTGCCCACCACTAATTTAAATTAATCAAAAATTTCATTTAATTAACTATAAAACTGGTTGAATAGAACCATCTAGCTATGACAATTGATAGTCACAACTTTGTTATAAAAACTCTTTAATTAATCTCAAACTTACCTATGACTAAGAAGATATTAAAATTATTTCAAAACTATCATAAGAACAATTCTAAAACATTCTTAAACTCCCCAAACAGTAGCACCCTATAACCTCTAATTAATGTTTTTCTAACTCAGCTCAATTTTTTTGTAATGGTTTGGTTATAACCAAACTTAAGATTAAGTAGATTAGAACTTTTTTAATAATATAAATGTGAGATCTTTACTTCAAAAGCTAATTAAAACCTCACTTATTGAAATTACCTGATTTAACACTATTTTGCTTAAATCCAACGTTCCCAAATACACATTCCTATCTTTAACTCATAACTACCTTAATCTAATATAGCCTAATTAGTTTTAACTAATTACTTAAAATGTTATCCTACCTACACAACTTATTTAAGGTTTCAAAGTCTAATTCTCAAACTTCTTCTTCCTCTTTTAGACAAAAATTCTACGATAATCTTAATTAATAATAAAAATGCTTTTGTTGCAACTAGCCCACAATATAAACTCAAATTTCTTAAATTAAAATTGCTAGAGATTTCTTATATTTAAATTTTATTAAACTATTTATTTGCTAACTCATATCAATGGATAAAGATTAAGGCCATTAGAGTGTACACTAAGTCTAAATTCCTAACTAAAATCTATTATAATATGGTTGCACCCAAAACCCATTTACTTCTATCACACTAATCCAAAATTTCTAAAATTTTGCCTAACATGCAACAAAAATTCAAATAGCACTAAACTTAACTATTGGCCAAAATTTATTGTTCATTATAGCAAAAAAAAATATTTATTCAAAACCTTTGTCTTAAGATCTAAATTATCACATTTAATCATAGCTCTAATTCGAACTTAAAATCATATGATGTAAATTGATTAGATGCAAAAATTTTCCCCAACAAAGAGCTTCAAAGCATGAGACCCATAAAAAGGTTTGGGCTTGAAATCCTTAGTTACTATTTGGCCAAAATAGTAGAATATGAGAACTGATCAGTCCATGCCAATTGGGAGCAACAGACTTTAATGAGGCTAGTAACGTTGCATCCGACATTGACGGAGTGTCGAAAGAAGCTAGGTTTTAGGTTTCACTTAACTATCATCCTTATGTTACTACTTTGACGAGAAAATTAAAGAGGGGTTCTATTTTGCCTCTTTGTTAGCTGGGGTTAAAAGGAAGGAGTTAATGAGAGACCAAAATTATATTGTTTTAGGTAGTTTAAAGAGAAAAAAATTCAATTAAATGAAAATCCCTATGTTGACTCACCTAAAGATTAATTTAGCATAAAATACCTAAAATATATCCTTAGTTTCCAAAATAATTAGTAGATCAAGATTTTTAAAGAATCGATCATTAAAGTAAATTATTTATCTTTCTAAAACAACCAATAAAATAATCGATAAAATAGTACCCATGTTTCAAAAAACTTATGAAATTATAGATTTGTAAGTAAAGTCACACATTAAAATTGTTTTAGGCATTACATAATTGCGTTAGATATTACAAAATCTCCCCCTCAATAAACTTGTCCCTAAATTATACGAGCATCTCGATAAAGAAAGAAATAAAAGTTGGTCTGACATGCAAAACATTCTAATTATTGGCAACATAAACACAAAACCAATCAACAACATTTTCAGCTACTCACTTAACAATAATTTAACTAACAAGTATAACCAACATACCTTAACTTGCACACAATATTCAGCAACATAATAAATGCAACAATACAAAGCAACACACAATACCAATCATATTTCTTTCATGTGCTAGCCATTCAGCCAAGGGCCTTTTACTTGCATACCTGCCTAGTTTTGCTCTAACCTTACAACAGTTAAGTTTTAATCATAATATTTAGTAAAAAAAGAAAACTTATACAACTTGAACTATGTTTTACCTATTCCTACTTAGATTAATTTTCTCTATTTTATATCATAGCATAGCATTGTTGGTCTTAGAACTTGGCCATAAGACATAAAGAGCACTCACACAACATCAATTCAAAATATATCAGAATAGTAAGAACTAAAAATTTAAACTAAAAATAGATTTGCACCATCAAAAGTTAACTAACATAATAATAAATGTACCCTATGTCCAATTTATCCAATAAATCTCTATACGACTAAGTTTTATACTAATTTTTATCAATCTTTCCTTGGGTTGACCCCATTTTTTATATGTATAAAGATTTACAATTTCTATAGTAGAACAAAGTAATACTTATAATCCTTGCATCAACTAATTAGCAACCTTTAAAACAAAAACCACCTCTTGGATAAAAGTGAAAACTAGTATATTTAACTGGACTTGATAAACAAAATGCCTATTTTGGATTAGACATGAATGGAATTGTTAATCACTTTAGTTTTTTGTCAAAACTGCTATCACAACTTTCAATACAAACTAATCTATGAACCACAAAATGGCAATAAATTTTTAGTTGTCAAATCATTATAATGTCATCCAAATTTGAAGGATTTTAAGTTACGTTGTTCTCTTGTGTTTTAGATATCAATTCACATCTAACGTCATTCATATTAATTTCATTAAATAGAGTTAATCCACAAAAATAGAAATTTATTAGGATTTAAAATTTTTTTAAAACAAAACATTATGCCATACTCGAATTCAACTATTCACATATCACAAACACCATAAACTTACAATTCATATAATGCATACTCAAGCTATAACTCGCATGCTTTAAACTAACCCAGAAGTTTCCTAACTGAATATATGTTTTTTAAGTTTCTTAAATTCAAAAATTTATATATAAATTATAACCCATATAGTGGTGGTATGCTTTCTTTTTTTTTTTTTTTATAAATTAAAATTTCATACTAGAATAGGCTATACTTTAAAATAGAAAAACTAAATTTAATATAGTTAGTATTTTACACTAACTAAAAAGAATTTTATACAAACCAGAATATACATAAACCAAAAGGATTAAAACAAAAATTTTTCGCTGAACTAGTTTCTTATACAATAGAAAAACCTTTTTTTATGTCACAAATCAACATCTATGTATGTTTTCTAGCCTATTGTAAATTCAATTTCTGCCCTTATATATGTAATTTAAATTATATAATACTTGAATATCTCTTTAAAACAACTCTAAATTACTGATATTAGCACTCATTTAATAATACATTTCAACCTGAGAAAAAAATAAGTAATACAAAAAAATGTTGTAAGTTTTATGTGTTTATATTAAAATGATATTGATAAATTATACAATAAACACACAAAAAGCATTTGGAAAAAAAAAAAGAAGTAGCCTTTTTACTAGTCCATATTTACTACATCAACATTAAGCCTTCTTTTTTTTTTTTAAGAGAAATAACTTGTCAAGCTAATTCACATACAAATATATGCATTTAACAACCCACACATTGCGCTCTTACTCATTAGTTTCATGCTAACACAAACACAATTCTTCTTTCACATGCAATTCAACCTTAAGGAGTAGAAAATTTTCAACCACTTAAGAAGCACTATCATTCACAACATCTAACTTACTTCATATTGCCTAATCTATCTCATTTTAAGGTCTATTAATATTAGTTGTATCTAAACATAAGCCATGATAAACCTTTTGTGGCTTGCATTATCATAATTTTTTTCTATGGATTTAAATTAATGTTCTTAACTATGCAACCTAAAATTTTGTCACAACATAAAAGTTCTTTACATGCATATAAGCCATCTAAAACTCTGGCCCACACATTAAATTAATCCCAATTTTATTAAGATTCCCCAAACTAGTACTAAAATATGTTGTTCTAATCACTTAGCACAAACATACTACACCAAGTAAGTATTCTACAATACCCTCACTTGGAGTTTAAAACAATGATTTGGACTTTTAAAGACTATTAAATACTTTGAAACTAATTAAAATATTTCTCTAAATCAACTACCTAAAACCCTTACATCAGACATCTGAAAACAACTTAATCCCCCTTTACATTGATTCTTATGGCACACCAACTTGGATCAAAACCTTAGCCAAAATTAGCCTTAGTTTCACTCCCTAAAATTTAATCCCCCTTGAAATACCAAGTCTACCAATCAATTTTTTTTATTTCAATTTTTTTATTTAACCAATTATCAAAAAACTTCTCAATTATTCTTAATTTAAACAACTAGCAAAAATCAATGACAACATCCCAAATCAATCAATTCATCCACACATATTTATCTTGGGAAAAAGCTTGGATACCTATAATTTTTCTGAAATAACTAATATAATACAAGAAATATTTTATATGTATAAGAATTAAATAAATCATAACATTATTTAATAAAACCTAGAATTTCAAACATTCTATCATGAAGTAAACCAGCATATCCATTTTATATTCAAGATAAATAAATAATCAAATCATTCAGGCAAAAGAAATTATTTAAATAGTTTATAATATTAAAAATATCTAAAATAAATACTACACAATTGACTCCATTGAATGCCAAAGGGAAGGAAGAATGTTTTCAAAGTTTAGGAATTGCAATGTTATGATAAGGATGTAAAATTTAATCTAAGCACAAACTTATAAACATATAATAGCTTATAAGGAAGCTTGATAAAGCAAAGTCCTCTCCATAAATTTCTCATTAGCTAACAAGGTTTCATTAAACACCTTTATATCCAAGTGTTTCTATAGAAAGAAGAGGTTGGATTCTAAAAGATATAGTTTCTATAAGTAAAATCAATATACAGGTAAGATCTAGTAGCAAGTATACACATTTATTGAAGGTTCCAAGGTAGCAAAGACTTATGACATGTTTGGAGGTGGTATAGGCATATCCTTGTTTATGCTTCATGATCCTAGGTACATTAACACAAATCCAATATGTCTATCCCATATTGGCATTCATAGGCTCATGCATCTTGAATCTAGACCATACTCTAACACCAACCTTGTCATGCCTTAACTTAGGAATGCAACTGGCATAAGAAGACATCTGGTGGAGTCTTTGTAGAAACCTTATACATAGGCCCACAATGTAAACTTTCTTATTAAAACTATTAGAAAACAATAACTTAAGATTTGTTAAAACACTTGTATTTTTACTTCAATTCACTGAGAGATTTTTACAAAAATCTAACAAAGTTAGCTTTATTTTTCAGATGTTTGCTAAGACCACAATCTCTCGATAAAACTGGTATTTGACAACAACTAACACATCACACAATATATAACAGATGTGTTAGCCTAGGTTACCCTAGCTACACATTTTTCTTAGTTTTGATATTAAAAAATAATTTTAACAATTTTTAGTTTAAATCATTATCTAACAATATATTTTACTATTTGTTATTATTTATTTTGCAGATTCAAAGTATATGTGATTCAAGTGATTCAAAATTAGAGTTAGTAATTATTTTATTTCTATAGGATCTTTTGTAAGTGAATTCAAATTAGAGTTGATTCAAACAAATATTTTATATCTAAGATAATGAGGTATAAATAAATCACTTGAAGAAAGCTAAAATTAAATATTATTCAAACAAAGATTTGTTCCATAAGTATAAATTTTATAAAATGATTTTATACTTCATGAATTGATTCACTAATCGATTCATATTAAAAAATCTATTGAATCAATTTATGAAGAAGAGTTTTGAAAAAAAATTTAATTGAAGGGTAGGATTTTGTTCTGAATCAATTCACAAACTAAAAGTTAGTTATTATATTATAGACGGTTACAATAGTTATAAAAATCCCTAATTACTTTTCAATTTAAAAAGATTATACATTTTCCTCTCTTCTCCAAGTGTGAAAATCACAAAGTAATTAGAGCTAATTCAGATTTCTTTCTACCTCATTACATTTTTGAATTAAAAGGATTTTAAATCAAATCTCTACAAAATTCACATTAGATATTTGAGATTTTCATCTCAAACTTTGGTATTATATTTCTTACCTTATCTTAAGTTTTCTTTTAAGATTTCTACAGTGATAGGAATCTTGTTTAGGTTGACAAGATCCTATAGTAAATCTTGTGGTTGTTTTAAATTTGGAATAATCAGGTGAAAATCTTCTAGGTTAGCAAAATCTTTGTTATAATTCTTATGTTTAAACTAGTAGTTCAGGAGCCTATTTTTAATCCTAATGTTTTGATAATACAAGTGGTAATCTGGTTGAAGATTATCCAATAGAGTGAACCTGAATTGCAATTTCAATTCAAATTGAACCATTTCAAAATTCTAGTGTTTTGAATCTCTATCTTTCTATTCTAACATTTCAAAATTCTATACAATCATCATTCTGCATAATTTTTTGCTATGTTTTTTTATACGAAACAATTCTTTACAATTTTTTTTCAAATTCAAAAAGTTTATAATAATTAAAGGAGTATATAAATTCCCCTAAAGGAATAAGGTTAAGATCCATATGTTCAATATATCTTTATCTGGGACACTCAAGATGGACTCACCTATACTATTTGGTAACTACCAATGACATATTTTCAAACTTTTGTTTCTAATCTGCAGCTTAGTTAGCTCCTTTCAATAGTAAGGTTCAAGTTTAATGAGCTGGTGAAAGGTTAAGATCTAATGCCTTAAAAACAAAATATTTTTTAAATAGAAATGGATGAGTTTCATTGAAATTCAAGGAGTAAAATATTTAATTTCACACAATCATATTTTTAATAAGTATAAAGATCTCCATGGACCTTTACTATAACTTAATATCCTCAACACATTTTGTAGGTCCTAATTTTCCTAATAAGTGATTGTTGTTCACTTTTTTTTTTGAAATATTAATATAATAATAAAAGGTTTAGGAAGCACTCTTCAAGTAACTTGCAAATTTATTAACAACATATATTATTAATCTCCCATGTCTTCTTATCTCTCTAACAAGTAATCCTCCCTTTATCCCTCCAAACATATAAATGGCCATGCCATACTAGTAATTTTATTTCATTTGTAAGTTACTTGAACAATGTTACCAATAAAACATGTTAATGATATACATACACACACGCATTTATAAAACAATTTACATAAGGAAGTAACATTTGCTAATGTGATATCATAAATATATAAGACTTTATAATATGTACCATTCACCACATAATTTAGTGAAGTCAGACTTTAATCTACCCTCACATTTCATAAAGAGTCTCTCGATTTCTCTTACATAAATTAGCACATATAGCACACAAACACTTACACTTAGCAACTTAACATTTCTCGAACAAAAAGAGCATTTCAAGAAACATCAAACTAGAATTATGATTTCTATCATTTTTAGAGTTTTAAAAAAAATAACGCAACATTTCAAGCAATCTATCTTGAGCCAATCAAATGTATTAAAACAATTGAGACAACTAAGAATTTAAATCTTCAAAAAAATACAAACACAACTAATGATTAACCATTTTACTCATAATTCTAAGTTCACAAAGCTTAGTTTTGAACTTTTTCAGCTTGATAGTCAAAGATCTTCCTTCAATTCCAAGATTAAAGTTGCCAAACCTTGGGTTCTAAAAGCTAATGGGCCTAGTCATAGGAAATATATGTTTATTATTCCAACTAAATTAAAATTAACTAGAAATAAATTAGAATATTGCATTCAAGCTCAAAGCACTACTTTTCACCTTTCCAAACTTAACTTGAAATGATTAAAATGCATCTAAACTAATTATAATTCTTATTTAATATGGTTTATCTTTGACTACTACTATGTCACCCAAACCTTTGTCATTTGTTAACACTTATCCTACAACTAAAAGGACATTCAAATGAACCTAAAATTCTATTTAACTAACCATAAAGCTAGTTGAATAGAAATAGCCTAGCTATGGCAATTTATAGTTACCCCTTTATTATAAAAACTCTCTAAGTAATCTCAAACTTACATACGACTAAGAAGACACTCAAATGGTTCCAAAAATACTATAAGAAAAACCCTAAAACATTCTTAAAATCTCCAAATAGCGGCATCACACTATTATTTCTTAAAAATGATTATTTAACTCAACTCAATCTTCCCTAATATAGTTCGACTATAACAAAACTTAAGATCAAATAAATTAGAACTTCTTTAATAATGTAAATATGAGATCTTTACTTTAAAAGCCAATTAAAACTTTGCTTATTAAAATTATCCAATTTAACACTATTTTGCTTAAATCCAACATTCCCATATACTTACCACTACCTCTAACTCATAACTACTTTAATCTGATGTAGTCAAGTAAGTTATAACTAATTTATTAAAATGTTATTCTAGATACACTACTCATTTAAGGTTTCAAATTGCAATTCTCAGACTTCTTCTTCCTTTGTTAGACCAAAATTTTACGGTAATCTTAGTTAACTCATTTAAGGTTTCAAACTACAATTCTCAAACTTTTTATTCCTTTCTTAGACTAAAATTTTACGTTAATATTAGTTAGTACTAAATACCACTTTTAAGGCATCAAGCCCACTATTTAAACTTAAATTTCTTAAATTAAAATTATTAAAGATTTTTTACATCTAAAATTCATTAAACTATTTATTTGCTAATTAATATTAATGGATAAAGATAAACACTATTAGAGTGTACACTAAGTCTAAATTCCCAACTAAAATCTATCCAAACATGACTATACCCAAGACTCACTTACTATTACCATACTAACCCAAAAATTCTAAAATTTTCCCTAACATGCAACAAAAATTCAAACAACATCGAATTTGGATACTGGCCAAAATCTACTGCTCATGATAGTAAAAAAAATGTTTATTCAAAATCCCTATCCAAAGCTCTAATTCATTGCATTTAATCATAGCTTTAATATAAGCATAAAAGAATAAAATGTAAAATGATTAGGTGCAAAATAAAAAGTTTCAAAGCATGGGATACAGAACAGAGTTTGGACTTGAAATCCCTAGCTACTGTTTGGCCAACACAACAAAATAAGGGAAACGACCACTCCACCGCAATCTCAAGCAACGAATTCCAACGAGGCTGACAGCACTGCATTCACCATTAACAAGGTGCAGGGAGAAGCTAGGGTTTGGGTTTCACTCAACTCTCACTCTCATGTTAATATTTCAAAAAAAATGAAAAATGGATTCTATTTTCCTTGTGTGTTAGCTAGGGTTAAAAGGATGAAGTTAAGGAAAGACCTAAACTATATTATTTTCAACAGTTTAAAAAGGGAAGAAATTTAATTAAATGAAAGTCCTCTTTGTTAACACGCCCAAAGATTAATTTAGCACAAAATATCTAAAATATATCTTTAATTTTCCAAATAATTAGTAAATCAAGATTTTTAAAGTATCGACCACTAAAGTAAATTATTTATCTTTCTAAAACAACCAATTGAATATTGATAAAAATAATTCCCAAGTTTACGTAATTATAGATTTGCAAATAATGTCACACACTAAAATCTTTTTTGGCATTACATGAGTGCGTTGGATACTATAGACTATCATCCCAACAATCAAACGACATGTCCCAAACTTCTTCCTTGTTCAATGGTTTGGTAAACATATCAGCACTATTATTGTCTGTGTGAATTTTCTTAAAATCTAACAACTTAAAACTTAAAGTATCTCATATCAAGTAATACTTAATAGCAATATGCTTTGACCTTATATGAAATGTAGTATTATTGTTGAGATGAATAACATTATGATTGTCACAAAACAAGATATAATTATAATTATCTTCCTTAAAACCAAGCTCTTGAAGAAAATTCTTCATCCATACCAACTATGTGCAAGCTTTAGTTATAATAAACTCTACCTCTATGGTTCAAAATGCAATATACTAGAATCTTAATTGCTATGCCACATCTCCCTTACAAAGTTGATCAAGAAGCTAGATGTAAATTTGTAAGAATTAACATCTCTAACCATGTCTGCATCTATAAAACCAACAAGCAAAGATTCTTCATCTCTACAACTATGTTTCAAATTTGTTTTATAATTGAAATATCTCATAATCCATTTTATTTGGCGTCGTCAAGAATGAAATAGTAATTCTATTTCATTTTTATTTTTGATACACTAAAATGACATAAGAATGGAATAAAGAAAGAACATTTAATAAGCATAGTATTCTTATCACAAAAATCATAAATATCTATTCAATTAATTTTTTGTATTAAATAATTTAATATAAGAAAAATATACTCATATGATAAATAATAAAAAATGTATTTTTAACAAGTAAAATATTTTTATAGCTAGTGCATAACATAATCTAATTTTCTATTTTTTTATTTTAAATTAAATAATTTTTTATAATTAATATTTATTTGATAAATAATAAAAAATATTTTTTTAAAATTCTTACCAAAATTATAATTATCAAAATATTCTTAGAATAAAAGCATTAAAAGGTTTATCTTATCTTATTATTTATTATATGAGATTAATCTTGTGATTTACAATATATATATATATATATATATATAAGGGATAAAGGTATAACAAAGGTATTTTCTCATTTAATATAATAAATATTATGTTAGGTTTGATTGAATGAAATGGAATAGAAATAAGAGTAAGAATGAATCAAAGGTTTGTTTGGTATATACTATGGAATGAGAATGATCATTATATGACAAAAATAATGGAATGAGTCATTCCATTTCCATTATTTATGTCTAGACCTTTTTACATATTTATTCCTTATATCTTTCGTATATTTTAAAATTATTCTTATATTAATAAATAAGAAAATAATGTCATATTTTCAAAATTTTTATTATAAAAATATTTTGATAATTATATTTTTAATAATAAAATTTAAAATAAGATATTTTTATATTATCTATTATATAAAATTATTTGATATAAAATAAAAATCAATGAATTAGAATTTATTAATATATAAGAAAAATCAAAATTATGAAAAAAAGATGCTAGTAAACTTGAAGACCAATCCAATATCATACTGTTAATAAATATTTGAGATTTTTAAAATTTTACACATCTTTTACTATTTTTAGATAGATATATTCAATATTTTTTTGTTATAAAAGTATTATTGTAATTGATTATTTTTTCTATTATATTTCTACGATATTTTGTTATGTTAAATATAAAAATAAAATAAAATTTAATTATATCAAATATAACTATAAAATAATCATTTTATTTCTATTTTTATTCTATTACATCATATTCAACTAAACAAAATATTACATTACTTTAATAATAAAAAAATTTATTATTTGATGAAACGATTATTATTTAACTAATGAGTATTTTTATTTTACAGTATCATCAAAATAAATTTTTTAATTTATTCCATCTAATCAAATTCGCTTAGTAATTGATTCGTGATAGTGATGCACGGTAAATGAATACAAGGAGATCTCAAAAACTAGGCCGCGCTCAACTGCCAAATCCAAATTGATTTTCTTAAGTATTCAAATTTTCGTTTATAGCTGAGAGTGAGATTTCAAATTTTCGTTGAGCCGCGCCCAATAATATCTTTTCACACAGGCCAAAACAAAACCAACAACTCCAACTATAAAGAACCGCCATTCAATCCTAGCGTGACCCTCACGTTTGTGGAATTACGTAGTCCTTTGTCCAATGTGCTCGACACGTGGGCATCACCACAAATAATATTATCAATGTTAATAATTTTTATTTAATTCTCCCATTTCGAGTCAAGAGTGGGCCCACCTTTTCTTTATCGAATTCAATAAATTATTCTCACAAACTTTATATTATGTTTGGACTGTACTCGCACCTTTGAGAGGCTTTTACGAAGCCTCTCTCCTCTTTCTTAACAAGGTTGTTAAGGGTATATTAGTAATTCTATCAATAGTAAATCAACCGCCAAATATGTATGGTCGAAAAACCAGGATACAATTTGATTCTTCCCATCATTCTTTAAATTTTCATTGAAAATGTGAGAGGAAGCTTCATAGAAGTTTCATATTAATTACTTCATATATTTGTATATAGATCCATATAACATTATATTTTAATGTGCTATATTCTCTACAAATATTTATCTCTTCTTAAAGGAAGAGTTTTTTTATTTTTTCCAAAATTTAAATACGGTGGGAAAATTATAGATAAATAAATCAACAACTTAACTTTACAGCACTCAATTACTATACAATATAAATCTGTTAATATTTGCTAACTGTTATATGATTATTAAATTTTATAATTAATTAGTTCACAAAAATAAAACTAATGAGGCAACTTTTTTAATAATTTAATATAATTTATATAAGTTTACTGATTGCATCAGTTAATACAGCTTGCCGTTGGCTGGTAATAATTAAGTACATATCTTATTAGAAATTGTGTTCAAAGGTGCAGTTCTTCACTTAGGCATTGTATTCAGTGAAAGTCATAATAATAATAATAATAATAATAATAATAATAATAATAATAATAATAATAATAATAATAATAATAATAATAATAATCACTTAGGCATTGTATTCGGTGAAAGTCATAATAATAATAATAATAATAATAATAATAATAATAATAATAATAATAAACAAACACCATTTAGTTGGCGTAAAAGTCATATAATTATTTTTTTTGGAAAAATTTTACAACTTCTTGTGTAAATTTTTTGACCTATAACGCAACCAGTCTTAACAATGTAATTGCTATTCATGGAAAAAAACAAGATATTTTTACGGCTAATTATAGTAATAGATGTTAAGAATATGTCTTTTTCCCAACAGAGAATGTTTATCAATTTAATATAATTATTAGAATTTTTAATAATTAATTATAAATTCAATAATTAATTATAACCTTTTTTTTTAGAGATATTTGACTGCACTTTTAAAACTTGTTTGGTATAATGATTAAAATTTTTAATAATTAATTGTAACACCTTTAGATATATTTGGTATAACAATTAAAATCTTTTAATAATCAATTATAGATAATGAGTTCGATTAAATAAAAAGTTAATTCAAAATTATAGAAAGAAAAATATTCATATTTGTATTCATATTATCCTTATTTTTTTCTTATTTGGTCATCATTGTTCTTAATCTAATAATAATAACAAAATTTTATTTTTCTCTCTATTCATTTTTTATCATTTTTAGTAATTTAAAGCTAAAAAAGTGATTTTTTTTATACATCATCTAAATAAGAATAAATTATATACAATTAAATATCAAAAGATATTATCAAATACAAAATAAATTATATATAATTAATTATTTTATCGTTATACTAAACGAGTCCTTAAAATCTTTCAATAATCAATCGTATGCAATATCTTCAATTAAATTAAAAGATTTTATTTTAATAAGAATTATAAAAAAAGAAATATGAAGTGCTTATTTAGTATAGTAATTAGAATCTTCAATAACCAATTATATGTCAAATAATTAATTATGGCATTTTGTAGAAATGTTTGATACAACGATAATTTTTTAATAATCAATTGTATGCAATAAGTCTAATTAAACAAAAAGTTATATTGAATAGTCTTTTTTTAATTAGAATTATAGAAAGAGACGCATTCATATTTATACATATATTGTCCTCATTTTTTTTATTTGTCATCACTATCCTTATTTTAATAATAACAACAAAATTTCCTTTTTCATTCTCTTCATTTATTGTCATTTCGAGTCATTTAATGTTAAAATAATTCTTCTATACATTATCTAAAAAGAATAAATTATATAAAATCAAATATCAAAAGATATTATCAAACATAAAATGAATTATATATAATTAATTATTTAAAAATAAATTATTAATAATTAATTATATTTATAATAAATTATTTAATCATTATATCAGACAAATCTTAAATATTTGTTTAGTATAACAATTAAAATTCTCAATAATCAATTATAAATTCAAAACGTGTAACTTAATAGCCAAAGATTAAGAACTCTCGGGGATGGCATGAATTATCTTAAAGAAAGTGATAACATATTTCGATCATTTCATATACAATACTTTATCTTTTCTCTAATTTATTTTATAATTTATGTATTATTTATAATGATTAAAGAAAATATTCATTGAGTATTTATCTGTACTTTTCTATCTCACTTGCATAAATTTATGATCATTCCAATTTTAATATTTTTGTGACGGCCAATTGATTTACTTTCATAATGTGTCATGAAAGATGATGATTTATTTGGAAAAAAAATTACATGAATTTCATGAATTCACTAATGTTTATTTTATTTTATATTTGATACAAAAATTTGAGAAATTCTTGTGCAAGGCACAACTCCAATCCATAAGGGGGTTTCTTATTTTGGATCTCCAAATTATTCAAATAATTGTTCTATGAAAACTTTGGCAATACATATTTTGAGAATATGCTTTGTGCAATATTACGATTTCACATGTTTCATTTTGAGACTAAATTGTTAACATATTATAATTTGTAGATATGTAACAAAAATTGTAAAAATTATTGATATTTATTTGTGTGATTATCTAGGAAGAATTCCTATTATACAAAGAGGTACAACAATGCTAAATAATTTTTTGATCACATACATACATAGGTGAGATAAGTCCTTGATGAAAATGTGGTTTATATGATTGATGTTGGAGTATTTTCATAAAAAATAATTAATTATACAAAGATGTTAGTTTCAGTGGACTGATCTGATCAATTCGCTATTTTCCCTGTTTAGTGAATAATGGTTTAAGTCAATGAATTAGCCTTTAGTTCGCTAATTATAAAAAGCTAAGAAATCCAATATTTTTTTATTAGCAGATTTGTATTTAATGTGCAAAAAGATATCCTTATAACAACTTATACAATTAATTATACCCATGCCATTAATAATATCAATGTTTAGAAAGTAAAACCATCCTATTGAACTAAGAATCAATTGCGGGTTGGTTTAATCATAAAACCATTTTTGTGGTTAAGCCGAATTGGATTGATCAAAATCAAATTGAATTGGTCAAAACCAATAAATTGAAATCGACTTTCAAAAATTGTATCATTAATTTCTCTTTTTTTACGTTCAAATTAGATTTTTTTTATATTTTTTGATTGTGAAATACATATTTAAAAGATATATTAAATAAATAGCTCACAAGTATAATATTTTGTTAATTATTAATTTCTTATAAAACTTATAATAATTTTTATTTATTATATTTATGAGTTTTTAATATATTACAAAATTAGATTTACAAATTATATTATATTTTAATTATTTTTTATATAATTTAATTTAATATATTTGATTTCTTAATTATAACATCATTTAATAGCCTCTCCAATTTTTAAAATATTAAGTAATAGTAATAAATTAATTTTTTTTTAATATTATAAGTTGGAAACTCTTTTTTATGTGAAATTATCTATTTTTCAGAGAAAATCCAATAAACATAAATAGTTATAATTATTTGTTTTTTAAAGAAAAATCTAATAAATAATAAACTATAATGATTTATTTTTTAAAAGTAAATCTAATAAATATATTAAATTATAATAATTTATTTTTATAAAAAATTTAATATGATAAATAATATATTAAAATCTAAAATTTTATTAAACTAAAAAAATGCTCAATAAATCATAAAATATAATCATGTCCTTATATATCATTTTACATATAAATAATTAATTTTATCAAATATTTTTATATAAATAACTATTACTATCAATTAATTAAATCAACTAATACAATTAAATATCAACAACTGTTAATGTAAAAAGTAATAGAATAATTTAATCTTTTAATATATTTTTAGGCATTTTTTATCTGTTATTATCATTTAAACTTTCTGTACATAATGTTTTGATTCTTCAAAATATATTTTCTATTATCTTACTAAAAAATTATTAATACTATTTATAATAAAATTTATTTTTATCTTCTGACTACTTAAATGAATTTTAACGCCAACATTGGATTTGGATCTATGACCGCCTCAACAAAGTATTTCTCCTTGGACGCATATCTAAGATACAAAATTAATAGTCAAATATAACTCAAATTCCCTGTAAGCAAGAGACACAATTTTTTTTTTTAAAAAAAAAATCCAATTCGTCACATTTTTATGCTATAATTTGATAATATATGAGTTATAACCTTTGTGTAAGTATGAAAGTATTTAATAATATTTACATTATTTTTATACTTATATGCATGATTTAGCTTTGTGTGACACTTTAATTATTTTTAATAGTTATATATTTTTTAATATATATTTAAAATTTCAGTTGAACACCAAGATCAAGCCAATGAGTCTCGAATTACTCTCTTTTCTGATTTAGTGACCAAGTGAATTTCTAAAATATTAATTTAAAACATAATTTTTTATAATTAATTAAATAATACATATTTGATAAAATGTTTTAATTTAATTTTTTTTAATGACACAAGCTTGTCTTATTGTATATACAATACTAATTTGACTTTACAAATACTTATTCATAAAGGACTTTAAATGAATTAATTCGTAAACACAGAAAATCATTCGGAAATATTACTCCGTATAATAATATTTAATGACAATGACAGAGTGTAATTCTCATCAATATATACTTCCCTTATAAAAATCTCCAAAAACTTTTCATATATCCATATATTTCTTATTTTCAATCGTTACACCTTAATTTGAATTGGTGCTAATTATGAGCAATTATTACAAAAACTTGCCATTCCAAAACGTAACGTGGCCAGGACTCTTGGAATATCAATTCGTATCAACGAGTTTTGTCCTTTCTAAATTCTCCCCTTTCCTAAATTCATGGGTTGTTAAAATTCCATTATCCACCAGACTGACTTGATATAAAATTAGGATGGTTGATTATAAATATAATTAATTATTAATAATTTATATTTATAATATTATTTGATAATTTATTTTTATTTAGATAATAAAAAAATTATTTTTAAGATTATATGTAAAAAAGGACATCATTGAAAAATAAAAATAAACTTAATATAAGTATAAATTTTGATATTTTTCTTTGGATAAAAATTATTAAAATATTTTGAAAATATAAAATCTAAAATTAATTATTAAATTTATAATTAATTATTGGAAATGTTAATTATATATCAAACAATCACTAAGTATCTTCAGAAAAAAAATCAACCAGCCGCCCTAAAATACCGATATTACCCCTATACTCAAACAACCGCCTCTGTACCCGTGCAAACGTTGGAACCCTACGCAGCATCTTTTTTTAAAAGAATTTAATTTTTTTTTTTAAAAAAAAGAAGAATAAGAACAGTCTAGTATCAGTATGACTAAAACTCTAAAAAAAAAAAATTAAAAAAATAAAGGTCACCATGCCAAGAAAAAATGAACCGCCATAACCCCAAGCCGCTTATACTATATATAAAAATAATACAGCCTAGGTTGCGCCGCTCTCCTTCCTCGACGTCGTCGTCTGCTTCTCCTCCTTCTTCTTCGTCTTCGCCTTCAAATTCAACCAGAACCATACCTCATCTGTTACTGTGTCTTTCATCTCTGCTTCTTTGTCTATCTATCTCTTGAAACATCGTTTTTAGTCGGGCAGACTATTTCTTTCGGGTAACTGTCGAAGTTTTAATCAGGTAGACTAAGGCCTACTTTTTTGTCTTTCTGAGGCATCACCATGGTACTGAACGAGAGGCCGTCAAAGAGGATGAAGAGAAGGGTAACCGCTGATCTATACGATATTCTTACTTTTCCGGCCACCGGCGACTCCTTTTGTACCGATAGCGCTGCTGTTGAGCCCTTTCGGAAGGGCGTACAGAATTTTCTTTCTGACCACGCGCGTATAACGTTCCCGCCTTCGTTGTTACCGTCACTGATGACATGGCAGATCTTGTTCCGTGTTGGAGATCTAGTTGATGGGTCGGATCTATCACCGGCCATGGTGACTCTGGACATCGTGGAAGAAGACGTTACTAGATCTCGAAGCTCAGTCTACTGCGATCAGTGCCGAGTCGTGGGTGAGTCTACTCACCGAATTACTTATGACCCAGAGTGCCTTGTTGGACATGAAAACTGAATTTTGACCAAGCAGATCCTTCATATTTGTGGCGCAGAATTTGCATGTTTAGCCCTTAAAAAAAATTTAAAACTTAAAATAAATAAAAGGCTAATAATTGAAATAATAGAATTTTTGTTGATTTTTGTCTCGCTTTTTATTAACAAAATCTGATACTTTAATTTTAAAATAATTAAACTGGCGTTTAAAATTAAAGCATGTGATATTTGGTAGCTATGTCTTACAATGTTTTGACTTCTTGTCCCAAAAAAATATCAAAGGTTGGAGTGGACATCCAGTGTGTCGAAAGAGATACCATTTTATCATAAGGGCTGTTTCAGGCAATCCCCTTGAAGCATATCAAAGACCTTGTTCAAGATGTGGAAATCAACTCCAATTATCCGACCAAAGGTGAATTTTTTTTTTTTTTTAGGTTAACATATTCTAGTTTCATTTTTTTTAAAGGAAAATACACTTTAAGTTGGATTATTGAATTGGTGTTAGGTGCAAATGGTGTAACTATGACATTTGCGTTGATGATCTTGAAGATTGGGTGTATCTTCAAATTGAAGACAACAGCCATCTTCTTCATGGTGTTATTCACTCAAATGGGTACGGCCACTTGCTTACTCTTAATGGAAGAGAAGGTGGCTCCAAGCTTCTTTCTGGATCTGACATTATGGGTTTCTGGGATAGGCTTTGTGCTGCACTAGCTGTTAGGTTTGTATCCTTAGAAG
The DNA here is from genome assembly GCA_026873985.1 of Saraca asoca. Taxonomy (NCBI): domain Eukaryota; kingdom Viridiplantae; phylum Streptophyta; class Magnoliopsida; order Fabales; family Fabaceae; genus Saraca; species Saraca asoca. The sequence goes on along the minus strand of JANHAO010005303.1, from coordinate 2,554 downwards.
TCCTTGTTTCCTTTTTTCAATTAGAAAAATGAAAATGAAAGCTCTCATAAATCATACGTTCTTCACACAGTCTCTGATTAGTGAGTTTATGTAATACTTCTTCTGAACAGGAAGGTTAGTGTGATGGATTTGTCAAAAAAATTTGGTTTGGAATATAGGTTGCTTCATGCAATAACCAATGGCCGGTCTTGGTATGGCAATTGGGGTTATGAATTTGGCACTGGCTGCTATGCTCTTACCCAAGATGCTTGCCAGGAAGCTGTGAATACCCTTTCAAACATGCCCTTGTCCTCTTTTTTGTTCCAGGGCCGGGGGCCTCGAAACCACCTGCAATCTGTTATTTCTCTCTACCAATCTTTGTCAGATATTGAACTTCTAACCATAAAAGATCTCTTTTCCTATTTGTTGATGTTGATTCATGAATCCCGTAAGCCCTTTAAGTCAAGAACATCTAAACAGCATGAATACGTTGGCACTAGTAATGTATTGTGTACCTGGACAAGGAAGGAGGTTGAATGTGTGCAGGAGGCTTTGATCAAGGTACTACTTGCTGCAGCTTCCTCTAGTGAGCCAAGATGGGTAACAAGGCGTGCTCTCAAGGGTGCAGTATGCAAGGGCGTTGCATCTCCAGAGCTTCTAGATTATAGTCTCAAACACTTGGGGGGACGACTGGCTGCCAATGGCATGGTAGTTCAATCACGATGCAATTCCAATTCAAGTGCTGTGGAGTTCAGGTAAAAGGAATAATGTACATCTTTGTTTCTTAAGTTACTTAACAAACACTGACATGCTTTTTTAATTCTGGTTTAGTGAATTAATACTGTTTGTCATTTGTACTTAACCACAGGCTTGAAACTTTGAGTAGCATGGGAAATGAATCTAACATAAAATCCGGCTATCCATCAGAAGAGCAAGTGATATCTGATCTAGGATTCTTGTTTGACTCAATTCTTCACCCTGACAAGATGGTGAACTACAGACCTAAGGTAATGAGAAAACGGGTGGCTGAATCAGCTAGGAAGCTCCTTGACTGTAAGCAGTTTATGAAGGTTTACAAGCCTGAGAAAATTAGAGAACTGCCCTCAGCCATTATGCTGTGGTGTCATGTGGAGCTTTCAGATGCTAAAGATGACCCATCCCCACCTCCAGAGCTTATAATCTTGCCCCTTAACGCCACTGTTGCTGACCTCAAGAGTGGAGTCACTAGTGCTTTTCAGGAGGTTTATGCAATGTATAAGAAGTTTCAAGCCGAGGAACTTCTAGAATATGGCTCCATTGAGGATTCTCTCACTCTGAAATTTTTGCTTGGAAGGAGTGGGTCAGTCCGAATTCAAGGTAAATGTCCGGCAAAACATGGCCTGAATCGATTCCGAATGGAAAGAGGAACAGATACGTGGAAAGTTGATTGCCCTTGTGGTGCCAAGGATGATGATGGGGAGAGGATGTTGGCATGTGATACCTGTGGTGTTTGGCAGCATACCAGATGTGCTGGAATTGACGACACTGACGCTATTCCTTCAAAGTTTGTATGCATGAGATGTCTTAATTCATACCGTGAGGAAGCCAAGAATGTGCTCGACTCTAATGCAGAAGCTAACAAATGTAAACCAAGTGCATATTGTAGAGCTGAAGCAGCGGCAATTGATAGTCCTGCTGTTGCTTGTAACATGACTCTGAATTATGGTGTACGCTGAGTGTATAATGATTTTGTATATGTATAGTCAGTCAGTAGGGAAGTGTATATATTTTGTTGGATTTAGAATTATGATACTAATGCTAATGCGTGATTTTATTGCGTTTCTAAGCTTTAGTTATTCATTAATTTTGGATTTAAGTTACGAAAAGGCTGGATTCAGTTGCTGGAAATCTAGTAAATCAATGTCTTCTGCACATGATTCTGTGTTGGGCCCTATTCTTTTTCTGAAAGGGCTTTGATTTCACCAATGGCTTTAGATATCTAATAATGATGCAATACTATTAGTAGAGATGTCAGGAGGATGTCAATTTCTTGTTCAAGCCTTCTAAATTTTTTGGGAAGGAAACAAGCATATTAGAAATGCCTTAAGCTTGCATATTCTGTTGCACCAGTTTGCTTATTTGATCGAAATGTTTGGATGTGTTTGGAAATTTATTCTGTTTTTTTATTTTTAAAAATTATTTTTGAAAACAGTTCAGAATTATTTTTAAAAATAGTTTTATCAAACAAGTTTTTTTACTTTAAAAATAATCTATTATTTTTAAAAACAATTATCAAACAGGTCCTTTATATCTGAAATATAGTTCTGTTTATCTGAGGCTTCATTATAATTTGAAAATCTGTCTGTTATTAAGTATTATTGTTCGGAGTGCCTTGAAACGCATTTATGTTGCATGGACACTGATACGCGAATATAGGGATACGGTATTTTCAAAAAATATAGAACATCAACACGTGGGGGATACACGTAAATAATAAAAATATAGGGATATATTTGTAAATATTAAAAAATATTATGCTTATTTATAAATATATATTGTAATTATTATTTTTTTATATGAAAATAAGTACTCATAA